>JALIGW010000002.1:34158719-34338719 GCA_023053685.1 Diadophis punctatus similis | reverse complement strand
CAGAGACACACACACAGAAAGAGAGAGAGACAGAGAGAGACACAGAGAGACAGAGAGACAGAGAGAGACACAAACAGAGAGAGAGAAAGAGAGAGAGAGACAGAGACAGAGAGACAGAGACACACACACAGAAAGAGAGAGAGACAGAGACAGAGAGAGACAGAGAGACAGAGAGACAGAGAGAGACAGAGAGAGACAGAGAGACAGAGAGACACAGAGAGAGAGAGAGAGAGAGAGAGAGAAAGAGAGACAGAGACAGAGACAGAGAAACAGAGAGACAGAGACAGAGAGAGACAGAGAGAGACAGAGAGACAGAGAGACAGAGAGAGACAGAGAGACAGAGAGACAGAGATACACACAGAGAGAGAGAGAGAATATTAAATTTTTTATCATAATCTTTGTCAACATTTCCGCTTGTAGAATTTGTTGAAGGTTAGGGAACGCAACCATACTAATTCAGTGCAGGTTGGTAGATGTTTTTTGACTTCATAGTCTAGGGCTGAGAGAATGACCAAATGAAAGCTATCAAGCTGGCTTTCATCCCTAAAGCAGGATTAAAACCTGGGTTTCCCCATTCCTAGTCCAGCACCTTAATCTCTATATAGATAGTCCTCGATTTACAATAGTGCATTTAGTGACCATTCAAAGTTACAACGGCATTGAAAAATGTGACTTATGACCATTTTTCATAGTTACAACCATTGTAGTATCCCCATGACCATGTGATCAAAATTCAGATGCTTGGCAACTGGTTCATATTTATGACCATTGCTGTGTCGCAGGATCACGTGATCACCTTTTGCGACCTTCTGACAAGCAAAGTCAGTGGAGAAGTTAGATTCACTTAACAGCCAGGTTACTAACTTATCAACTGCAGTGATTCACTTAACAAATGTGGCGAGAAAAGTCATAAAATGGGGCAAAACTCACTTAACAAATGCCTCACTTAACAACAGAAATTTTGGGCTCAATTGTGGTTGTGAGTCAAGGACTACCTGTACCAGGTTGGCATTTGTATCTCTCTCTGTGTATGTTGTACAGTAGAACCTCTGGTCATGAACGCTTCTGACCACAACCAAATCAGGTTCCCACCAAAAAATTCACAATATTTTTTTTCGCGGCTGATTTCCCCTTCCGCGCCATTTTTTGGGTAAGCACCAAATTTCCAAAATTAGGTTCGGGTGACGACCAAATCGGTTTGCGACCAAAGTTATGGAATGAATTACGGTCGTGACCAGAGGTTCTACTATATATATAAGACAGAACTATTCCAGTTTTAAATGCATGGGTGAAAAACAAATTCAATACGTCCAATATCAAAGTGATAGGGAAAGCACCTATTGATGTTTTGCCTCCTATGCTATTACTAGATGCTGCGGAAAGGTAATGAAAGAAAGACTTATCTTCCCTTTTATGGTTCCATTCTAGAAATGTTCCTAGTGGATTCTATAGTATGTTTCAGAGTGCCATTTGTGGGTGCTCACTTGAATGGTTTAAATATAATTTAGTGACATGTGAAAACAATGCAACTAATTAGCCATCATCTCAATGCATCCATGGTTCAAAACTTACACAATGAGATATTAAATGAGATTCATTTGGTAAAATTAGATACTTACATTGTGTTTTATATTTCAGTTCCTGTGCTTTTCTGAAGATACAAAGTTACCTATTTTCATATCTTTATACTTGCTTTTAAGTCTATATCAGTGTTTGTTTAAAAAAAAATTCTCGCAGGACTCCTTTCCAATTTTTATGGAGGACCTCAAAAGGTTTTTTGTTTGTATAGCTTATATTTATTGATATTTCCATATTACATAATAAAATTGATACATTTGTTGCCTCTATTTTTTCATGATTGTTTGATGGGATTTTAATATTGTATTATTTTTCAACATACCGTGTTTCCCCGAAAATAAGACCCTGCCTTATATTTTTTTGAACCCTAAAATAAGTGCTTGGCCTTATTGCCATGCACTCAAAAGCCCGATTGGGCTTATTATCAGGGGATGTCTTATTTTGGGGGAAACAGGGTAGCCTGGCAAATAATTTTGATTTTGCAGATCTCTGAGAAGGGCTTGGGAGACCTTCAGGACCATACCTTAAGAAACACTGATCTATATAACTAGTGGGGGATGCTGGGGAAACACACTTCAATACAATTTTCACACTCAGTAATGTAATCGAGGAAAGAGTAATAAAGAACAACAAATATTCTTACAGACATGTCATATTAGGTCAGCTTCATTCACATTTTCTATTAAAATGTATTTATTCAATTTTATAGCCACTCAGATTCACTTGTTGAAATATACAAGTGTATCAAAGAATGAATGAATTAATGAATGAATGATGAATAAGATTCTTTCTATAATTGTATCTCTGCTGACATCCCATTCACATCACAGTCAGATAAGTCTAAGATTATTGGACTTTGAAGGAAATATCTGTGCTGGATAGATACAAGTGGACAAACTATATTTAGGACAGAAACATGGTCACTTAGAAATTTTATTTTCATATTCATCTTTTGAGGTTTCAAGGAAGTCTGTAGGTTAATTAGTACTTATTGTCATTGCAGTGCAGCTTTCTCATATGCCTCTTCTTTACTATGCTTAATTAATTTATATAATATCATTACTTCAATGTGTTGACTTTTTCATGTATCTATGTACGCATCTGAGGTGTTTGCAAGCTATTTAAAGAAGTGTTCAGACCAATTTTGGAAATAATTCACAATATCTATTATGAGCTCAGCATCTCCTACACTTACATGTTTATACACTCACAACATCTTCTAACATAAAAAGGTAAAGGTTCCCCCGCACATGCATGCTAGTCGTTTCCGGCTCTGGGGCAGTGCTCATCTCCATTTCTAAGCTGAAAAGCCAGCGCTGTCCAAAGACGTCTCTGTAGTCATGTGGCCAGCATGACTAAATGTCGAAGGTGCACAGAGCACTGTTACCTTCCCACCAAAGCGGTCCCTATTTTTCTACTTGCATTTTTAATGCTAGGTTGGCAGAAGCTGGGACAAGTAATGGGAGCTCACTCCGTTATGCAGTGCTAGGGATTCGAACCGCTGAACTGCCTGATCGACAAGCTCAGTGTCTTAGCCACTGAGCCACAGCATCCCTCTTCTAACATACAGGGGGACTATTGTCATCTGGGCTGGTATGGAGGCACAGGCTATTTTGTGCAACTTGCATTTGAGTTGTATGTACGCCACTACTGGAAAAGTAGCGTAAAACAAAAACAAGCATAGTTTTAAACAGTGACTTGCTAACTTCTCCAAAAAAGTGAAACAAAGACCAGGAAATTGTATTTGGAAAATTACAGAGATGACTGGTTGATATGCTCTTGTAAGTGATAGAACTTAGCCAGAAAAGAAACAATCTGAGCAAAAGAAATACTGTATTTTTCAGAGTATAAGATGCACCTAGATTTTAGAGGAGGAAAACAAGAAAAAAGTATTCTGAACCAAATGATGTAGTAATATATTATTTAATAAAATACCAGTGTAGCAGAATACTTTTTACAACCATGTATACTTTTTACAACCATGTACACTTTTTACAACCATGTACACTTTTTACAAACTTCAAACTTGACAGCTTTAAGACTTGTGGACTTCAACTCCCAGAATTCCTCCTCCAGTCATGCTAGCTCAGGAATGGGAGTTGAAGTCCACAAGTCTTAAACTTGCCAAGTTTGAAGACCCTTGCACCCCTAACCCCTAACCCCGGGGTCTTCAAACTTGACAGCTTTAAGACTAGTGGACTTCAACTCCCAGAATTCCTTCTCCAGTCATGCTAGATGGGGTAATTAGAAGGCAAAAAACCCCAGTTTTTGCAAAAAAAGACCCATTTTTCTGCAAAAACAGGGCATGCAGAGTGTTTGGGAAGCCTGCAGAGCACTCCTAGGGGGTGGGGAAAGGCAAAAACGCCCCCATTTTTGCAAAAAACAGCCCGTTTTCGCTCATTTTTTGCAAAAACATGGCATACAGAGGGTTTGGGAAGCCTGCAGAGCACTCCTAGGGGGTGGGGGAAGGCAAAAATGCCCCCATTTTTGCAAAAAAATGGCCCGGGGGCGGGGCTTCGGCAGGCCAAAAAATTGCTGTATTTGGTGTATAAGATGCACCGACATTTCCACCCTCTTTTTGGGTGCAAAAAGGTGCATCTTATACTCTGAAAAATACGGTATGTGTCTTTATGTGATAGCCTCCTGTAAGAATTCTACAGAAGTTGACAGGATTTATTTGAAGAAAAGTAACTGTCCATATTACATATTTGTAACTAGACTGAAGAAAATATACCTGGCCAAGGATAGCAAGTAAATGTCTGAGATGCAGAAGAACTATGATGGTAAGCAGAAAGAATAAATTAGACTAAGTAAGCATGGTAAGAACAGAAGTGGTATTATTGATTTGAAACAAGTTTCTATTGATTTGAAACAATTGTAGGGTAACTGATACATTAATAAGATAAGAGATTTCCATTTTCTTGGTGCTATCTCAGAAATGCAGCCACTGCATGCTACAGCTGAGCTGAAATGAAAGAGCTTTTCATAAAATATATGATTCTGAGAACATGAAAAAGAAAGATCTTTTTATGTCATTTAGGGCAATGCACAAAATGGGTGAGAAACAGTCACCACCTCTATAGTATAGACAGATTATTTAAAGTAGCCATCTCAGTCCACAACTCGCTTTTCCTGTTTTACCAATCAGCAAAACACGCACACAAGTGGTTAAGGCAGCAGGCTAGAAAGCAGGGGACCATGAATTCTAGCCTCAGCCATGAAAGCCAGCTGGGTGATCTTGAGCCAGTCCCTCTCTCTCAACCCAATTCATCTCATAGAATTGTTGTGGGGGAAAAATAGGACAAGGAAGGTGTGTTGAATAAGCTTGTCACCTTGAGTTGTTTTATAAAAAAATAATTTTATTTTTTTGTGAAATAAAAATATAAATAAATAAATAGTATAGTACAATTGATTATGTACTAACTGAAGTTGTCTTTGCAGTTTTCCAACCAGTAGCCCACTGGAACAATAGATACTCCCCCCCCAAACAAAACCCAAGATGATAAAAAAAATCAAATTATTGCACTGCAAAAGTAGGCTTTGAGTTTCAATTATCCTTTTGCTTATGCAAGCATTTGTCTATCTCCAAATCAAAGTGAGATTTCCTCACTTCCCCAAGCTGCTCTTTATTTTGACTCATGCTGATATTGCACAATTGTCAAACATTTTGCACACGTTAACTATACAATTGTTTCTTTAGTCAGCGTGACTGCCATTTGATTTAAAAATGAATTAAGGCAAACTAGCATGCCAGACAGAAACTACTAGGCCATGATAGGCACCTTCAGAAATAGATATTTTATAGTTTTCCAGTTACCAATGTTTCGACATGTTTTCCACTTACCAATGTTTCGACATGTAATTTTACTGGACTGACTGACTGACAATGGTGGTTAGCAGTAGCCTTACATTTCCTTTGCCTTTATATGTTCAGGAGGTACCTTGGCATTTTTTAAAAACTGAAATATGGTTGTCCTTCCTCCTTCCAGACTATAACATCTTTCCAACAGAGAGGAGATGGGATGGATTGATCTTTTCTTCCATTTGTGCAGCCAGAATCAAAAAGAAAGTGTTCCTGTTGCTATTCCTTGCCAAACCATTGGGAGATGAAGAGTAAAGTCTGGGATCTGTTCCAAGTTTTCTCTTTTTTTTCCCCTTCAGCAGCTATAAACCCATGAAATGAAACTTAGGTGAACAAATCTGGTTGTATATTATACCGGAATAAGTGAGGCACTTGGCTTTGCCTTGAAGCACAACGTATAGAGTTTTTTTTCTTTGTATTAATTCTGTTTTGATTAAGGGCTTCATGATCATAAGAAAAACTGGCAATTCTTTGTGTGTTTCATAATGAAACTTAGTAAACTTAGATTGATGGTCTCAGGTTTATTGACTTTGTTTTCATATTTGTAGATCTTTTTCTTCAAAACAGAGAATTTTCAAATTTGCATTTCCATCTGCTTGCTGTATATTTCTTTTACATTAATATTCTATACTCTCCCCACCAAAGTTCAACTATACCTCACTATAGTGAGGGGTGAATAGTATAACCTATTGCATTGCCCAACATGGCTTTGGGTTTGAGAAAGACCTGATGTCCTACTCCAGTTTTCCCTGCCAAAAAACTTTATGAATCGACTCAAAGATGTGGAAGATATGATACTGAGCAGTGAGTCTGCCTAACTGGGGGATACCAATAAAGCTACAGGGGAAGAGCAAAGAGACTATCATAGTAGCAGGAGCTTCCAGGATACTGATGGGATAAAGCCTAATGCCCCCACCCCCCAGGCATTGACACAGCTCCTAGTGAAAAGAGATTTCTCAAAGATCTCCAAATTAGTCACATTAAATGTCAAAGTCAATCTAGGAAAGCAGAACATTGGGACAAATGAAATGAATAGGCTCAGCATTGATATACTAGCCATCAATGAAGTTCATTGGACTGGCTGTGGATTTTTCAACTCTGATGGTGATATCATATAATACTCTGATAATGATACCAACAAAAGAAGAGGAATGAGTTTCATACTGCATAAAAAGTAAGCAGAACCCATAGAAAGTTTTCAAACAGGTGAGTGATAGAATAATGGCAGTATGTATCAATGAAAAACCACACATGACAATTCTGCAAGTTTATGCCCCCATTTGTGCTCCCAATGCATACTCAGCAGTAGAGAACATCAAAGAATTCTATGCTGAAATTCAGGAAATTCTGAAACAATCACCAAAGAAAGACATTATCTATATTATTGAAGATTTCAGTACAAAAGCGGGAGACATGGAAGAAACACGGATCACAGACAAATTTGACCTTGGTGAACAAAATGTGGCAGGAGAACATCTGTTTCAGCTATGCCACAAACAATAGCTAAGCACAAATGAACCCATGGTTTGAACAACCCAAGTGATGACTATACACTTGGACTTTACCAAATGGAAACCATCGAAAACAAATTGAACTACATATTATGCCAAAACAAATGGAAAAGTTCCATCCTTGGTATGAAAACATTGCCTGGTGCAGATTGGCAGTCAGACCATAAACTGTTAGCTGTCAAAGTAAAGTTCAGGTTCTGCAGCACCTGAACACCATCCGTGATTCAAAAATTTGGCACCAAGAAGATTCCCCCAGCATATGTAGTTGAAGTTAAGAAGGCATTTGATCTGTTCAACATTATAGAAAGACAAACAGATGAGCTATGGGAGGAAATAAAAACAACCATCAGTGAAATAGCCCAACAACACATATCAGAAGATACAATAAAGACAACAGAAGAGAGAAGAAAGCAAAAGAAATGCAAGCACTAAATTCAAAGTTCCAGAGAGAGGGGAGAAAAGATAAAGAAAAGTGCTGGGCTGAGTAATGTAAAAAAACTGGAGGAAGCAACCATAAGAGGAAATACAAGAGAGTGTTTCACTTATATGAAGAAGGCCAGAAACCCCTTTTATGGCAAGAAAGGTTATCGTCAGAGGACTTGATGGAGAGGAATTGCATGACCAACAAGGAATCAGAGAAAGATGGAAGGAGTATGCAGAGCAACTTCACACAAATGAAAAATAATACCAAGCCATAAGAGGAGAAGCTGACCTACCAGAAATGGAACCAGATATCCTGGAGGAGGAAATAGTGTGGGCACTCAACCAATTGCCCAACTGCAAAGCTGAGTTGATAAAATTCCTGCACAGTTCCTGAGATCACTGCCAACAAAAGCACTGACAGAGCTTTGCCAAAGTGAATGGAAGGCTGGACAGTTTCATAAAGAATGCAAAAGGTCAATATTTATCCCAATAACAAAGAAAGGTGATACAACAAACTATTCCAACCACTGAACCATAGCCTTGATACCACATGACTAAAATTCTCTTGAAGATAATCCAGCAACATTTGAATCCAACACCAATAGAGAACTGTCTGATATACAAGCAGAATTTCGGAAAGGAAGAGGAATGCATAATCATATTGCCAATCTACGTTGGATGATGGAAATAAGCAAGGGAATACTAAAAAGACTTCTACATGTGGCTCATTGACTATACAAAAGCCTTCATGACAAACTCTGTAACTGCCTCAAAGAACTGGAAATATCATCACACCACATCCAGCCAATTCAATCATTGTACTCTGATCAGGCAGCCACTGTAAGAACAGGATATGGAGATGCAAAATGGTTCAGAATTGACAAAGGCACTCAGAAAGGTTGCATCCTGTCACCTATACTATTCAACATGTACACAGAAATCGTTATGAGCAATGCACATTTGGAGAAATCTACATTGAGGTTAAAATCAGCAGTTGGAATATCAACAAACTCCAATATGTAAATGATACAACATTGCTTGCAGAAAGCAAGAAGGATCTGGAATGGCTAATCCTGAGAGTCAAACATGAAAGTGAAAATTTTGGACTGCACCTTAAGATAATGACAATTGCAAAGAACATGCAGGTCAGAGTGCAGATCAACAACGACACTACCGAAACAGTAAATGAATTCATCTTCCTGGGTGTTTTAAAATTGAGCAAAGTAGTGACTGCAACCCTGAGATCAGAAAGCATATAGCACTTGGAAGAACTGCAATGTCTAGCATGAATAATATCTGGAAGAGTGAAGACATCAGCCTCACAACCAAATGCAGATTACTTAATGCAGTAATTTTTCCAATTGCTACTTATGGCTGCAAAACATGGACTCTGAAAAAGTCAGATAATATAAAAAAGCAGATAAGAGAAGTGTGGACATCTTTGAGCTGTGGTGCTGGAGGCAGCTATTATGCATCCCATGACTGCAAAATTAACAAATGAAGAAGTCCGTTCCAGACCAAACCTCACCAAAAGTTTCATTTGAAGGTATGATCGCCAAACAGAGGCTGTCCTACTTTAGTCATGTCACGAGAGATGACTCTCTCAATAAAGTCAATCATGTTGGAAGTGATCAGCGGAAAAAGGAGAAGGGGCAACACTAGCACCTGCTGGCTGGAGAGAGAGAGAGAGAGAGAGAGAGAGAGAGAGAGAGAGACAGAGACAGAGACAGAGAGAGACAGAGAGAGACAGAGAGAGAGACAGAGAGACAGAGAGACAGAGAGATAGATGATAGAATAACTTCATTCTCAGTTTGAATGTACACTAATCGACATACATTAAAATGAAATTTCATTGCATACAGCTCTCAAAGGGTCACCACCTCCAATATACACTATATAAACATGACAAGATAAATAAATACAAAATTATGCATATACCCACATTATGTGGCACAGAGAAACAACACAGTCTAGTTCGGATGTATACATGTACATGGTGAGAAAAATGAATCTTGCGAGTTTACCAGACAGATCGCATAGGGAACAAAGCTGTTACAGAATCTGGTAGTCCTGCTAGAAATACTTTGAAACCTCCTCCCAGAGGGGAACAACAGAAACAGACTGCAAAGTGGGTGTGTGGGGGTCTCTGACAATGCTTTGAGCTCTAAGCACATAGCACTTATAAGCAGTATTCAGAATACCAGGAAGCGAGCTTCCTACAGTATAATCTTCTCAGCTGTCTTTACCACTCTCTGTATGGACTTTCTATCTGAGGCACTGCTGCCACCAAACCAAACAGTGATGCAGTTTGTTAAAACACTCTCAATCATGCCTCTGTATAAAGTGGCCAGGATAGAAGGAGAAAGATGTGCTCTCCTCATCCAATGCAGGGAATGCAGTGCTGGTTTACACGCTTCACTAAGGATGACATGTGGAGATAACAGTTCAGATTATTAGCTATATGCACCCCCAGATACTTAATACTGTTGACCACCTCTACAACTGCATCCTTGATACTGAGTGGAGTAGGATTGTGCTGGCTATTTCTAAAATCTACAATGATCTCCTTTGTTTTATTAACATTTAGAACCAGATTACTGTTCCACCACAGCCTTCACCTCTTCCTTATAAGCATCTTCATTTATTATCTGTAAAGGATTACACTGGGATAACCATAGCAGATCTGAAGGAGGCATTACAAGACAGAGGGGCATGAAAAGTGGCGGAGGGTCAGACACAACTGAATGGCTGACGACAACAATGATTCTATATTCTTCTTTTATATTCTCTTCTTCAGTTAGTTCAGAATAAAATATATTGTTCTCCAACTCACTTCATCACAAAAACTCAGTGAGATAGGTTAAGCTAAAGTTTGGCAACTCAATCCATCTTTGTCTATGTTACTGTTAAAGGCATAAACATTTTTTCTGTCCCACTTCTCTAATAATCTATCTTTTTTTTAAAAAAAATGCTGCATATTATTTGCATTACAGAGGCATGATAGCTCAGGGGTTAAAAGCATTGAGCTTGTCAGCTGGAAAGCTGACAGTCTGGGTTCAAAAACTGAGCACTGCGCAACACGGTGAGCTCCGATTACTTGCCCCAGCTCCTGCAAACCTAGCAGTTTGAAAGTATACAAATACAAGTAGATTAATAGGTACCACCGGTGAGAAGATAACAGTGTTACATGCACCTCGGCATATAGTCATGCTGGCCACATTACCATGCAAATGTCTTCAGACAATACTGAGTCATTCAGCTAAGAAAGGGAGATGAACACCACACCCTAGTCAGACACGACTGGACAGGGGAAACCCTTACCTTTATCTGTATTAAATCATTATAATTATATAATTATATAATTTAATATATTTTATAGGAAAATATGTATTTATAATTGATTTTTTCATTGAAATACTGTAGATATTTTAAAATGGACTTTTAATACCTTTTTTTTTTTTTTGCAAAAATGTCCATTACATTCAAGAATCGGATATGATTGAATGGAACTAAAAATAAAAAATGAAGGTGATAATTAGGTTTCTATAATGCTGTAGTACCGGCCATTTTGGATCACTTCACCTCCTGTTGCACATTCCTCTAGATTTATTATAAATTATTTATTAACTGATTTTTTATTTTTTTGAATTAACTTCAGCTTTCTTGAAATAGTTACATTCAATATCTAATATAATATTCAATATCTAGTTATAAAATTAAGCTGACCTGAGTATTCCTTCTTCCCAATAAATATGGAATACACATGCTTTTTACATATTATAAAAGCAGAACTCAGTAGAACTGGTTTATATGCAGAAATATAAGACACTTCAATATTCATGTTGCTAAAAGTATTCCATTGTCCTACTAAACTACTTTCTTTCCTTCTTTTCAATGACAATAAACTTTTTCAGAAGAACAGGGAAAGGAAAGCCTGAATTCAGATTTTCCAGCCTCCTAAACTAGTGATTGGCACTATCAAATCTGCCTCTGTCAAACTAACTGTATTAACCATCTGTTAGAATTTATGTATGAAGATTAAATCCACACCATAGATGTTGCCAGGTGCTGGCAAGGCCTAATCCAGGACATCTTCTCCAAGTCACTTGGCCTCTCCAGATGGAGACCTGAAATGATGTACAGAATGGTCAGTTCTTGGTCTCTAGCCTCAGTCGTAGATCGACTTTGTGTCAAACATAAACCCTTGCATTATTATAAATATTTTTAAAAATCTAAAAGTTGAAATGAACTTTGGATGTTGTATTTATATTTGACAAACTAAAATAGACTCTTTTTGGGGCGGGAAAAGAGAATGCCAGGAAAAATGTGTAACATATTTTCCCTTGATAAAAAATGCAAAAAGATTAAAAGTACTTTTGAGACATATGTATACCCTTCTGTTGACTGACAGCTGTAATGGCAATACAACCTCATGAGGTAACTTCTTTTATTTCTCCTAAAGAATAAATAAAGATAAGGAACATGCAAACCACAGTATATGCAAATTGCATATTATGATATACATATACAAGGACATACACATAGAATTCTTGTCCAGGAAGTCATCACTTTAGTTTTAGGTTCTGCTGCTACTATGGGAGGTGGAAACTGAGATTAGCCTACCAATGATAGTCCATTTAACAGTATGGTGTCCTTTTACGGCAGCTCATTCTAGAGCAGCTTTTAGGGCAGCTTGTTCACCTTTGGTCCCCACCTGTCACTCAGCTCTCACCTGTGACTCCTAGCAGCTTTAGCATGCGCAGCAGCCACACCCCGGGCAACAGCTTCGACAGGCTGGCCAAACCAGGTTGAGAGTAGCCGTTGGGTCATTGACCTTCGGTGAGATAGGGACTTGTCTATCCTGAGCATGTGAAGTCAGATTCTGGCAGACTGAGCAGATGAAATCTACTAGAATAGGACAACGGTCATGAAGGCAGTCTCTGAAAGTGATGTGGTACGCTAAGAGCACGGCAAGACACGAAAGACACCCTGGTCAACCACTGCACCCAGCCCATCTCCAACTGTCTCGACTCTTGTCCTGCTATTGGAACAAGATGGAATTTGGGAAGAGAGAGTAAGGCTGACTATGCGCACCTCTCTCTCACTTTAATCCAATTCATGCACAAGTCTTGACATCACCCCCTGATTCCCATAGATGTTAAGGTCCTCTTCGAACATGATGGACGAACATCATGATGTTAGAAATGAATCTCTAATGTACCACTTTTTCAATCTGACATAGTTTAAAACCCTGACAATTAGATTGGATATGGAATGGGTGGGGCTTTCCTTCCCTTTATAGAGATTCTCTCTCTCTATCTTTGTTTTTAACATTTGAAAGTTGTATTGTGCTTTCAAGAAGTGCCAATACTCTGAAAAGTAGATATTTCTATTATGGCCCTTCCTGGAACTCCCATGCATCTGCATGATTTTGCCTGATAATTTGGCTATTCCAAGTAGCACAGAAATTGAGTCTGTATTCTTCATAGATCCTGATACTATCATTTTTCTTTTAATATTAAAAGTGAGGCCTCAGAAAGCTTAAGTAGTAAATACCAACCACATTTGCCTACACTATGCATCATTTATAGAGAAGGTATAGAAGGCTAGCTGGATTCATTCTCACTAGTGTACCTTCTCAATCAGTTGGGGATTTACAAAATACATAATTTACTCCCTCTAGGAATTTCAGGGAGAACGTGTTTTCATTTTTAAGCATGAAGAGAAAAGGGAGGAAAGGTGCTCAGCATTCAAGGATTCAACTATTTTAGGAATGGAGAAAGTCAAAATAACATAAGATTAACTCCTGAGAGGGGAAAAGAGGAAGAAAGCAAAAGTGCTTGGAGTGCATTTCAGTTAAATAAGACTGTTGGAGAGCTTCAAGTGCAGAGAATAGGAATCATCTCATATCTTTTAGCACTCTCTGGGCTCTATTTATTGTAACTAGTGGTTTGAGAAGACTAAACAAAAAATACACCCATGAACTGAGCTCTGGAAGGGGTAATTCATTTAGAGTTCCAATAAGCAGACTAGCATGAAGCTGTTACACAGAAAACTTTAGCTGCGAGGAGAAGTGATAGCTAAAATCAAAACACAAAGCAGGACTTTCTTATAAGAAAGAAAGAGAAAAACAGTTAAACTTGTATTGAATGAAGGGGGGTATTTTTGCAATCTATCTAGCTTAAAACTAAAAGGAATAGTATTGGGGAAAGAGATGTGTGTTTTTCACTCATCTTATTTTTCCCCCTTCCTCTGGGGCTTAGTATTATGTTTGGAGGGCCACAATGAAAATCTCAAGCACACCTCTTGCTTGCAGAAACATTGAAGAATCACTCAAAATTGGGGACAATCAAAACATTTCTATGTACAGATTATTATGCTTTTCTGAACTCAGGAAAATAGAAGCTCATTTGAGGTAGGACTAAAAACATTGGGATGTGCATATGAAAGTGTGCAACTGTCATTCAGTGAAGTAGTGCTGAAGAAGTAAAGTTCCAGAAAGTATTAAAACTTCAATCCTTAGCATTTGCACAATACACACCAAGGAAAGCCTTTAACTGAGCAGGTAAAGAATTCAGCAATTGGCTTACATTACATTTGGCTAAAATATACAGTAGTTAGCAGTATGTCACCCGTGAATGCCAGAGAGCCTATGATGCTTCTACATAAGCCCTGCAGAACCTCAAAATTAAATTAAAATGAATTATAATAAGCACGTGATATTTTTAATAATTTTTGGCACCTCTACCATAATAAGTGATTGCACCATGATCCCTCTGCATGAAGATGTTATCCCTAGCCTTGAATTAGAGCTATGGCTCTAATGGCAGAAACATTTATAGGAACAGAACATGAACAGAGCCCAAAAATTAAATAGTGGAGAAACATGCAGTATTTTCTGAGATAAAACAAACAAAAACATTTATTGCTTTTGTGGGGAACTCAAAAGTTTAACAAGAAAGGACTGACCACTTCTCCTTAAGATTGTTCTGCCATCTAATTGCTACAGATAATTTTTCTACTGATGCAGAGAAAATTTACTTCACTTACTCTTGATCTCTTTTTCCTTTGAGTAAAGAGAGAAGTGGGGTTGGGGGATATTATTTAACAGAAAAGTATTAAGTACTTAAGTACTACTTTTCATATGCTAATTCTTCAAGCACATTTGGATTCCCCATAGCTGTAGGAAAATTTAAGAAGACAGGGATACATCCATATAGCTTTTACATCATCATCTATGGCTTGTCCAAAGCAAAATATATTCCCCCTGTACTTGAGTGAAAATTTAGAAAGCTTGTGATGTAATGCAACTTCTTAACTTGAAATGTTAATACAATGTAGTTGAAACCTTGCTTCATGTTGTTTTGCACTTGCTGGTTTCAGTTCAAAACAGATAAAAACAAATGATTATGGGAAAAACCAGACAAGAATTTATGGGTACAATGATGATGCAAATATTAGAGGTCGCTATGTGTCAGTGATACTTGTTAAGTACAGCCAGGTCACATGCTTCACACGTTGGTTTAACGTTTTTCTTTGTTTCTTTTTTCCTTCTAGAAATAGATTCAATGGTGAACAGACAAACCCACAGTTGCCAGTTTGTAAACTGTTGTGGTTTCTGACAAGGCCTTCAGACTCACACAGAAGTCTACCAGATAATAAAGTCAAACTATTTCAGTTCCTGTGTGTGTCCATCTGCTCTTCTGTTTGATTCTGGTTATCACACAAAAAGTACAATAGTGGTTAAAACTTTAAAAAGAGGGGGAGGGGAATTTACAGTTCTTACTGATGGTCTCTTTATGATTAATGTCATTACTTCCTCATAATTTAAAAAACAGTAAACTTGGGGCATTTGTGAGAATGTATGGGGCTTTTACTCGGGTTAAAACCAGTAAATGTCTCCATTCACTTTTACATCTTACCAGTTGCAAAAGGATTCTTGGCTATGAATTCCTCAAAATCAAAATAGCACTGAAAACACCTGATATTTGTAAGACATAGAATATTTGCTTTATTGCATGAAATAAAACAAATCTCCAAATTATTTCTTTAGAATACAAGTATCCATCTGTTGGTGACTAGAAATGTGGAATTTTAAAAATTAAATATGTACCTTTTTTCAAAATGACATGGGGAAGTTTGCCAATTCAGGAAATGGCTATGAGGGTGCACATCAGGGGTGAAATGCTACCGGTTCGGCCCGGTTCGGGCGTACTGGTAGGGGTGGCCACCAGTGGTACAGAGAACCAGTAGCAGCAGCAGTGTGATGCTCCGCCTACCTCCCAGATGTCACCATTTTCTTTTTTTAACCCTCTGTGCAAGCGCAAAGCCTTCTGCGCATGCACATAGGGTGAAAAAGTCCGCACTTCCGAACCGGTAGGGAAGGTAAGTAGATTTCACTGCTGGTCCACATGGCTTCTTTTATCAGAAGACAAGGATGCTCTCAAACCCCTTAGAACATCTGTGTGACCTATCTGGAATCAAAGGACATTCTTGGAAACGTAAATGAAGGTGGGACTACTATTTAATGCTACTTCTCATATATATATATATATATATATATATATATATATATATATATATATATATATATATATATATATATATATATATATATATATATATATATATATATATATATATATATATATATACAATGTATATATATACAATAGTATTAACAATAAACTAGGATCTCAAAATAAATATTTGTAATAATTTTTAAAGAAAAAGAAAATTGTGAAAGAAAAAAGAAAGAAAAAAGAAAGAGAATTTTTTTAAAATCCTTGCTTTGTCATTTCACTTGTCAAAAATAAAATGAAATAGAATAGAATAGAATAAAAAATTGCAAATATTGACAATATATATATCAATTCTTTTGCTATGAATTAGGTGAAAACCTTCCAATGTTGTGTGATAAATCCTAAATATGTATTCTCTTCATAGAGTCCAAATATCACCAATAAAGACAAAAAAAGTAGGCATTATCTTATTGATCCACGATAATATATTATCAATTCATTAATTTCAAACCTGGATATAGTAGGATGAATCCAAACCGGATAGTGAATGTGCCAACTACAAGACAATTGTAATCTACAATTATTAAATATTATCTGAAATATCACATACATCACACAAACACACAAACACACACACACACACACACACACACACACACACACACACAGAGAGAGAGAGAGAGAGAGAGAGAGAGAGAGAGAGAGAGAGAGAGAGAGAGAGAGAGAGAGAGAGAGAGAGAGAGAGAGAGCAACAATTTAATATAATAGAACACTATTTAAAGCAATGCTTCATTGGTTTATCAAGATACAAAATTCAACCTTATTATTCCAGAGGTCACATAAATAACTAATACAAACTTTCTCAGCTTTCTTCAGCTTCAAATAGAAAAGGGTTTACTGGTTTAGGAACAATGATTCACTCCTCAGTAATCTCCAATCACTATTGAACTTTAGAAATAGTAACAATATCTATGCCAAACACACTTAATTAGAAATATTTAAGAAAAATAACTAATAAGGAATAAACTAATAAACTACTCTAGGCTGAATTAAACTTGTTTGTTTGTTTGTTGTTATTTTTTCAGTAGTTTTAAAAAACAGCTTTTTCAGAAGGGAGTTGCTTTGAAGTAATAAAACTGTGAGAGGCCCAGACTATTCTCTCAAATGAATCTATTAAAAGAGCTTTTTAAAAGGTAACACAAATAAAAACTTAGAGCAGGAATTCTGTCAGATTCCATAAAAAGTATCCACAGACAGATAGATGCTATAGACACCATATTGGGAATCCAGGTTTTTTTGGGGGGGGGGAATCATCATTTTAAATTTTGTTTAAAAAACAAAAACAAAAATTTTGATAACTAACCAAGATTAAATGGGATCTGAGGAGTACTAACTGATGCTGATATTGTTCCTCAGGCTAAATATCCCTGCAATTCTCAAGTGGGAAAAATATTTTTCATAGAATACATGTTATGTTACTTACCAATTTTTAGATGGTAGAATAATAATTTGTCCCATGTATACAACAGAAGAAATCAGGTTATACAAAAGCAAGTAGAGTAGAAAACTATTCTCAAGATGAGCATGAATATAGAACCCAGAATTAAAATTTATGGATTTATTTCTAAATGACCCACAATTTTCAACTTCTAGTCTGTTGTTTCTAGTCTAGATAGCCTATGGGAAATGCCTCTGTGGAAAAGAGAAAATGTATTAGGAATCCATTTATACTTTGGCATATTTGGTATTCCAAGTTATTTGTTCCAAGAAGAATAATGCCACAAACCTGTTGTCTTGACAAAAAATATTTGAAATTTGGAAACAGATAGAAGTCCTTAAAGATAAATTCTTTTCTTGGATTCCCCTAAGTAATGGAACAATTTATTTGTAATCTTCTTATGGTTAGCATCATAACTGGGGCAGGAAAAAGTATTTACTACTACCAAGCTAGACTTACTCAGAGTCATCATACAGAACCTGCAATTATTATGAATGTCCAAATTTCTCATTTGCCACCATCACTTTTATTTGTAATTATTAAAAAATATTTCACATTCTACCCAACTGTTTATATGGCTGTTTCTTCTCTCCTCTGTTTTTACTTAAGATGACAAAAACCATGCAACTGAACAAGACAAATACAAATATTTTAGACTGAACTTTACACTATCTTTCCTTCTTTCAATCTACCTTTTGGCACACCTCTGCTTTTTTTATAAACAAATGAACAGAAAAGTAACTGATCTCTATTTCTCATCTTTTGAAACATTTCTGCAGATCTAACTACTGCTAGCAAATAATCCATGTGTCAAATACAATTTGCATATTCAAAAAATTACCAGTTCAATATGGTGAGTCCCATCACTATGGAAGAACACTTAATGCAGTTTTTAAAAGATTCATCTCTAAAATTATGGCTAAGCACTTCAGCTCATCAGCCATACAAAACATCTTAGTGTGTTTTTACAGACTGCAGATAAGCAAGCAACTGAGTGAAAAACAACACTGAACTCATTGGCTCAAGATATATATGTATATACATGAGTTCTCAAATGCCTACTAGTGCAAAATAATTCAGGAAGCGAAATACTCATCTGATCTTGCATAACCTGATATTAATCTCATGCTTATTTAAACAAATCAAGGTCTGTTTAGAAAGCTAGTCTAGCACTTCTGATTGGCTTCTCAGTGGCTGCATTTGCTGAATTTTACTTTCTAACCCCCTACAAAGAGAATATCCTAAAGCCTATGACTGCAGTCCTGTGTAATGAATAAAAGTTCCATAGAATAGAAGCTTATACAAATATACACAAAAGACTTTCATGACTTGGAATCCATTCTCCATAGTGGGTGGCGCTAGCCTCCAAGATTGGGATGACCTCATCCATCAGCCAATCAGGACTGAGTCTGACCTCATATAAAAGCTGTCACTGTGCCATAATCCCCCTCTCTCGACTCAGTCCTAGGCCTAGGATTGTTTCTCCCCAGCTTCATAGTTCTACACCTTCTATCGTTCTACTTCTACTAATTCGAGATTTAAGATGCATACTTTACAGTCCATATTGGATGGCATCCGTAGGGGTGACTTTATGTGCTCTATCGACCTCACTGAGGCGTATTTGCACGTCCCGATTCGGCCTTCCCACCAAAAGTTCCTACGCTTCTTCTATGACAACGAACACTATCAGTATTCGGCCCTGCCATTCGGCCTCTCTTCGGCACCCAGGGTCTTTACCAAGATTCTGGCCGCCCTTGCAGCTCACTTGAGGGCAGTGCCGATTCGAATACAGTGTTACCTCGACGACATTTTAATCCAGTCGTCTTCCCTGGCCCGGGCGGAGCTGGACCTGCAGACCACCATGGACGTTCTGCAATACCATGGCTTCTCCCTCAACCTGGAGAAGAGCCATTTGCTTCCCTCTACCCGCATCACTCACTTGGGGGCCATTGTGGACTCTCTGGAGTGCAGGGTGTATCTCTCGTTGGAAAGACAACTCAGTCTTTCCTCTCTGACCCAACAGGTGCTCGGACAGGGGCGGGTACCATTAAACCTCCTGTCCTCCTTGTTGGGAAAGATGATATCCGCAATACATATAACACCCTGGGCACAACTGCACTCCAGAGACCTCCAATGGTTTCTTTTACCGTTTCAGCGGGCGAACAAGTCCAACTCATCGGCCAAGGTCCAGCTCCCGACAGCGGTTCGGCGGTCTCTGCATTGGTGGCGGTCCCCGGCGATCAGCAATGGTTCCAGCTTCCTTGAGCCTCGCCGGGTGATGGTGACATCGGATGCCAGCCTCTACTGGTGGGGCGCTCACACATCGTCTCACGTGGCACAGGGCACCTGGACCGCAGCGGAGTCAACGGCCAGCATCAACCTCCTGGAGCTATGAGCGGCGTCCCTGGGCCTCCGGCAATTCCAGCACCTCCTGACTGGGCAACACGTCCTCCTGTTGATGGACAACGTGACTACCAAAGCCCACGTCAACAGGCAAGGTGGGACTGTCTCGCGCCGCCTGCTCTCCGAGGCCAAGGAATTGGGCCTCTGGGCGGAACGGCACCTCCTCTCACTCAGGGCGGAGCACATATCGGGGGTGTCGAACCGCACAGCAGACTGGCTCAGCCGCCACGACGTCGACACGGCAGAGTGGGCCCTGCACCTAGACATTTTTCGGGAGCTGACTACCCTGTTTGGCAACCCGGTGGCCAACCTCTTTGCGACCCCGCTGAATGCCAAGCTCCCGCGCTTCATCACGCGGTATCGGACGCCCGGCGCGATGGACACAGACGCACTCTGTTGCCCGTGGCCAAGGGGCCTACTCTATGCATTTCCGCCCCTTCCACTCATTCCCCGAGTTATCAGGAAGATGCTAGACAAGCAGGCGGAACTGATCCTACTGGCCCCCCATTGGCCGCGACGGGCCTGGTTCGCGGATCTCAAGTCGCTCTCGACCGACCCATCCTGGAGGATCCTGCAGACCGCATCGTCGCTCTCCCAGGGGTCAGTACAGCACCCGGATCCGCAGTGGCTCCAACTAACCACCTGGCGCTTGAGCGGCGCACCCTAACTCTTCGCGGGGTTCCCGAGAGCATTATCCGTACTCTGCTCTCCTCACGCCAGGCCTCCACCATATGCATCTACAACTCCACCTGGAGGACGTTTCACGATTGGTGTGTCGGCGCCGACTTTAACCCGATCGACCTTTCGGTCATACAGGTCCTCCAATTTCTGCAAGCGGGCCTCAACAAGGGTCTCTCGCCCAGCACCTTGCGGCGACAGGTGGCAGCGCTCTCAACGGTCCTTTTCTGCCACTCTTCTGCGCCTTTGTCAACGCATCCCTTAGTCGTTCACTTCTTGAAGGCAACGGTCAATATCTCGCCTCCAGTGGTACACAAGTACCCCACCTGGGACCTGCAGAAGGTTCTTCTGGCACTGACCGAGGCCCCCTATGAGCCCCTCCGGACAGTTTCGCTGCAGCACCTTATGCATAAGGTTGCCTTTTTGGTAGCGATCACTTCAGCCCGGAGAATATCCGAACTGGCTGCCCTATCCGTCCGGGACGATCTCTGTATCTTTCATCCGGACCGGGTGGTGCTTCGCCTTGACCCCACATTCCTGCCCAAGGTCAATACATACTTCCACAGGGCGCAGGAAGTGGTTCTTCCTTCCTTCTGCTCTCCACCTACAACGCCGACCGAGCGCAAATGGCACGCTGTCGATGTCCGGCGGGCGATCAAAATCTACAATGTCCGCACAGCTACATTCCGCCGCTCAGAGTCCTTGTTCGTGGGATTCCACGCCTTGTCCATGGGTCGCAAGGCATCAGCGGCGATGGTCGGTCGCTGGATACGCGCGGTCATCGCGGACGTTTACCGACAGCAGGACCTGCCTTGCCCGCCACATCTGACGGCACACTCGACGCACAGTGCCGCTACCACGGCAGCGTGGTCAACTAATGCCTCCTTGGAGGAACTGTGCCGAGCGGCGACATGGTCTTCTCCGTTGCCCTTTATTAGACATTATAAGGTGGACTCCTTTGCCTCGGCTGAGGCGGATTTTGGGCGCAGGGTCTTGCAGACCATGGTGGCTCCTGACGGGGCTTTCAATTCTGGTGACAACCCTCCCTAGGGGACGATACGGCTTTGGTATGTCCCAATCTTGGAGGCTAGCGCCACCCACTATGGAGAAAGGGCGTTGTTACTTACCTGAACGCCCATTCTCGTAGGGTGGCGCTAGCCTCCAAGTCCCTCCCTATTGGGTTTTGTACATACTGAAGGTGTGCGTGGGGATAAACTATGGGTCTGACCTACTCCTTCGTCTCAAGAGGGGGATTATGGCACAGTGACAGCTTTTATATGAGGTCAGACTCAGTCCTGATTGGCTGATGGATGAGGTCATCCCAATCTTGGAGGCTAGCGCCACCCTACGAGAATGGGCGTTCAGGTAAGTAACAACGCCCTTTTCAGGAACTGGTTTTCTTTTATTTAATGGCATGTGCTTCTTTGTAATATAAATTTTATCATAGTTTATTATAAATCATAGTTTAGACTGGCCTTCACCAAATCTTAGATATGTAGACTTCAAGTCCCAGAATTCTCACTAATGGCTGGAAATTCTGGAACTTGAAAGTTCGTGTATTTGGATGGTACCAAGATTGAGGAAGGCTTGTTAGAACTATTAATCTAATCATTCTAATAGTTCTGTTTATGGGAATAGGGGAAGTGGACAAATGCCTTTGGTGAACCTTACTCTTAGGTGAATCCAAATCCTCATCCTCATCATTGTTGACAATCTATTAGTGTCTGTATCTGTTGGCAATCTACTGGTATCAGCTAGCAATAGGAAATAGTTGATCGCCTAATAAATTGAAACAAGTAAATGATTTTTTCTTCTTACAACTTATCATATAAGTTGAGAAGAGAGTCAAAACCCATAAAGACAGCAAGAAAGAGGAGGAAGCTCAAAACCTCTCATTATATTATGCAACCTCACCGTATCAGGTTCACAATGATGCAAACTCTTCAAACCATCCCAGGAAAGAAGCAGAAATCTAATTTTGAATACTTTTTTTAAAAAAACAAAGAATAGTGTAAGTGCATAAGCGGCCAAAGATGATGAAAGTCAAAGTAAGAATTGCATGGCTCATATCAGCTATACATGACACAGAATACTGTACTGAAATAACATTTTCCCCAGCTTTTTCATCTCTATGGTGTGAGAAACTACAAAATGTTTCTAAGATTCATTTTGCCAAAGCGAAAGGAGAATTCACCAACACTACACCATGGTAGACAATTTTTGCCAGGATTGTAGATTTTACCAGAAATAGAAAGAAGAAGCCTGGGACAGGGATGGAAAGATAATTGTTTTGTTTTTGTTTAATTAAAGCACCCCTCTTCCCCTTTCAAACTTTATTACCTTTGAAAGAAATCTCTTGATTCTTGCCCCTCTCCATGTGCTCTTTATTTATTTAAATTCTAGAAAAATGGAAGCTGATCACCATATGTACTTAAGCCTTCTATATCCACATCAAAGTACAATATAGGTAGTCTAGAGGGATAACAGTGAGGAAGTTCATTTTTACAGTCTGTTTCCAAATTATGCCTATATGTTTAAGGGTTTCAGAACTATCTCAGATTTTTGTTAAGATTTTTTTTAAATGACCTGAATATGCCCCTCTGGGGAGCCAAGGAAAGATTTGCTGGAAGCTTCAGCTAGAGCTAGGGAAATGCATACAAATAAATACCGTTTCTCCATGTTTCATTGGAAGCATTTCTTAATCATGTCACTTTTAGATTAATTGTTAGGGATTATCAAAGAGACAGCAGGTGGTGGAGATGATTTAGAAACTGCAAAATTGATGTTATCTTGGTGATTGACATCCTATTAGTGCAGCATACATTTCCTGTTTGTCAGGAATGTAATATCTGAACATTTTGTGATAATATCTAACAATATTTTGGAAAGAAGAAGCTATTGGCTGGCAACGGCTTAACAAGATGAAAGTCTTTTGTTCTCTTGCAAGACATCCAGAAATCATGTATGCAGATTCCAAATTTCCTGCCAGTAAAGCAGCTGCTGTTGCCTGTTACTACCATTCTCTTGAACTGATAATCATTTCTCAGTGTCCTGGTATTGTGTTGGCCATACAAACAACACAAAGTCAAAAATGACCTGGAAGGAAACTAATCAGAATATTTTTAAAAAATCACTTGTCAGTTTGTGGGGAACATTTGTATTCTCGTTTTAAGATTGATTCCTTTTCTTTTGGGCCAGGCAATTCCATCTGTTCTGATTTGGGTTTTTCAAATGATTCTTTGTAATATGGTGATACTTCAACAATGCTAAATCCAGAGTCATTCTTTAGACAAGGAATGGATGTTCCCAATTCCACTTTTACTTTGAATTAGTATATTGGACACCAAATTAGTTTTCTGAATGTATACGACCTGTTGTTTAAATGTCTGAAAGTGATTATTATAAATAATTTGCAATTTTTTCTTTAGATTACTCATTTTCACTGTTTTTAAACTACTATATTTAAGATGCCTAAGGCTACCATCTCAAACATTGCTTTGAATAGTCCTTATATGGTTACTAAAGGATCAGTTTAGTTGGCTGAAATATTAGTGTATCCAAGAAGTTTTGTTGGACTAACAGTATCTTCACATGCTCATTAGTTGCCTATTTATATCTGTAATATGTGCACACGCTGTTGTGTATGTGTGCAATAACATTGGATTGAAGCCATGACAGTGTTTTCTAAAAATCACAAAAATCTTCCCATAAAAGGGAGTTAGTGTTGGATTCCATACTGTATCATTTTCAAATGAATTTATTTATAAATCCATTCTATTTTTACATTAAACTGCTTTTTAAAAAGTTCCATATAGTCATTTGCATTTAAATATTATTTAAATTCATTTTTTCAGCGGATTGCACTAGATTCTGATTTTTATATTTGTCTGGGAACTGTAGACCCTGCTATCATACCTTAAAATGCCAACCAAACAGTATCTAATGGAACCTAGAGGAAGGTTGAGTTAAGAGTTCTGTGTATGGCAACATTCAAGCAAAACTTAAGACTTCTCTGATTCCAGATGCCAAAATTAGAGCAACCTAGGATTTCTTTGGTCTCTGGCTGCAGGTCTGCTAGATCAAACTTCTGTAATTCCTATTTCAGAATTGTTGTCTATCAACCATAATTACATTTGCAGGCTTACTTATAAGTTATCTATACATTGAAAACATGTTTCCTATTATTTTCTTTATAATCAGGTTAAAAATGATGTTACATTAGATGCATGTTTTGATACAGCCTTGACATAAGTATTTGCTGTTCAACTTTTTGTCTCTTGCTGATGGAACATGCTTATGAATATATCTGCTGATCACATCACTTTAGAGACTAGAAGACCAGTTGAAAGTAAAGCAGTAGTTTTTGGCACCAAGATCTTTTAAAAAATAAATGTATTGAATGTTAATGTGACCATACAAACCCAAAATATAAACTAAAAAGTACTGCTACACAGGAAGAGTTAACATGTATAAAGCATTTCCTTTCAATGTCACCACAAGTACATAGGGCTCAGTTTTACTGTACTAAGGAGAAGGAATGCTTCTCCTTTCTCTTCTTTTGGAAAGAAGGTCCATCATTTATTGGGATCACACTGTATGAAATGTAGGTCATACATTTTGAATGTAAAAAGCCTCTCATCTGCAATTAATAATTCAAATAGGCAGTGAGATAAACGAGGTCTACCTTAAATTTGGAAACGCTCTGTTAATCAAAGGACTCACAGTGGGCTAGATCTAAAGTGGTCAACTTTTGGGTGGCTGAAGACCAGACAAAACTTTTTGAGTTTTGTAGTAACACAACACTGGAAGAGATGATACAAAGTAGGCAGATAGTATCACACATATGAATAACATTAGAATTCATAGCATTAGAAATTACTATAGGGAATTACAGGATTGTGACATGCAACCTTAGGTTTACTATTCTCAGGTTAGGCATTCATGTACTCTAATATGACCTAAAGAGGTTTCATGACTTTTTTATGATAAGGACTGACCCAGGACTTCATATACATAAAATAGACAAGCAAGTAATAAACTGTCCCTAAGTTATTTATATTCTATGGGAATATTCATTTCTATCTAGCTTCAAGATTTATAGCCACATCTTGTTCTCGACCTTCATCACCATTATTTGGATAAGCATTGTGCTTAAAAAGAAACATTAAATATTCATCCTTTTAATGGTTGTAGTAAATTGTCAGCCATTTAAGCACTTTTAAGCACCAAGCTCTTTTTCACCAACACAAATATCTGCTTATGAACTGCAGGCTTCATACTTGCTTTAGTCTATTAAAGGCTCCTTAATTTGGCCAGAACAAAGTAGAAGGTCTTAAAATGGGAATGAATTATATTTACATTCATCTTATGGCTCCAATAATATGCAGCAAGTAACACAGTGAATATTTTACTGGAAAGGGATAAGCCATTCTTAATGGACAAAAAAGTTTTGTACGATCCTTCCAGCTTAGTATTTATTAGCAGAAATCCTCATCTATCCATCTGTTTTTAGTCAATACTTATCACCATTTCTCCCTTCCTTTTTAAAAGTAATATATGGCATTGTTAGAGTTTTGGTAAACTGGGTTCCCTGTTCTGGAATTCTTTGTCTTTTCATCAATATTATCTGTCAGATTTCCTATCCATCACTTTGTTTAGCAAACTAGCAAACCTCAAATAAACACAGTTTCAAAATTAACCTTGTTTACCTAGCTGAATCCTCTGTGTATCTCCTCAAACTTAATTCAAATTCAGTTCAATGGGACTTACTCTCTAACATACAGTATGTGTTCGTGATTTAAATTCTTGGTGCTTTCCCCTCTAGTATCTTTTGGCTCTCCATATACCAGGTTTTTTTCTATGCCTTGTGCACATATGTGCCTGGTTTTTTTTTTCTTTTCTATAAGCTGTCAAATATAATAGCACCTACTTCTGTGATTTTCACAGTGATCTCCAAAGCATTCACTCAGTTTACAGTATCTCTACCTAAACAATATGGAGATAGCCTGAAAAAGTAAGCCACTTTCAAAGAAGAATTTATGAACCATGTTTTCCTCCTTTTGAAGCCAAAGGCAAATATCCCACTGAGTTCACTGAAAGCCACATTGGCTGAAGTTGTTACTTTGCCCTATATATCTTTTTGACAGGCACATATGGATTTTCAGTCTCTCTCTCTCTCTCTCTCTCTCTCTCTCTCTCTCTCTCTCTCTCTCTCTCTCTCTCTCTCTCTCTCTCTCTCTCTCTCTCTGTGTGTGTGTGTGTGTGTTATTCTGTTATGTCAGGAAAGGGGTTTAAAGAGGGTACTGTTTTTTAAAATGTTTTAATCTTTTTATGAAGTTTCTTAAAAAGCTAGACTGGATAATTTAAACATTATGATCACTTTATTTTAAAAAGCCACATTGAATAATTTGCAAGTTATATTTGACTCTTGATGCTTTTTGTTTGACTTGCTTTAAGGTTAATATTAGAAATTATGTAATCATGACAAAAAAAATCTGGCCATCAACTGCTTTTGTTTTCTAGGGTTGGTTTTCGACTGAAACTTATAATAAGAATTTGGTTTGGATTAATTAATTGTCTTATGATCATTTCTTTACTTACAGATATAGTAATGCCTGTGTTTTTAACTATAATATGGTAGTTCCTTTAAGGAGAGAATTTTTGTTATGATGCCAATTTGTTTCTTCCTGGTGATTGAATACCAATAGAATTTATTCCCTGAGAGGAAGCATTGCCCTTCTTATCTCCCTCCCTTCTGCTGTAAAATACAGAATCAGCTTGTTAAAAGTACAGTTAAGGCCTTGTCACTTCTATTTCAAAGCTGATATGTTGTATTCCAAAAATGTATCTTCACAACATGAATGATACCTGCATTTCCCTAAGGGTTATCCTGCATTTCTATCAGTTGTAAAGGAATTCTTCCTCTATTGGGCTCTCCTATTAATGCATATTTTATTTATTTATTTTGTCAAGCGTATATATCAGTAGTGTGTTCCTACAGGTGCGGTCTACTCTATCGCACCAGTAGCGGCGGGCTGGTGATGTCATCAAGAGGCTACCGACCCGGTGCGGTCGGTTGCCGGTGCCTAGGAGCCGCCATCTTTTTTTGCGAATTTTCCGGCAATTTTTTGCTTCTGCGCATGCGTGGAAGCAAAATCGCGCTGAAATTTCACAAGGGTGTGTGTGCGCGCATGAGATTTTAGCAAGATTTTGCTTCCGTGCATGCGCAAAAGCAAAAAATCACCAAAATCGCGTGCGTGCGCATGTCCCCTCGTGAGATTTTGGTGCAATTTTGCTTCCACACATGCGCGGAAGCAAAATTGTGCGAGGAGGTGCGTGCGCAACATGCACACAAAACATGTGCACATGCGCACAAAATCGTGGTGATGCACGAGCAGCGCACTGGTAGCAAGGTAAGTGAGCAACCCACCCCTGGTATATATGATTACAGAAAAAGTATAAACATGATTATGAGTACATGAGATGGTTACGAATACATGGGGACATTAGGACAGGGATGGTAGGCACGTTGGTGCGCTTATGCATGCTCCTTATATTAAAAAACATGCAGAAATTTACTTTAGAACATTTAAGAAATTGTTACATATCAAGTATATAACAGTTTTAGAATATAGTTATAATGCAATTAAGGGCTGTTCAGATCAATGTCCTTTTTTAATTAGTGGGATTTTTAAAATAAACAACATAGGTAAAATGTATGAAAGTTCATAGTTTGAAACTGATTCATCCTAAGTTATTATGGCTTGCTCAAGAGTTTGTGTGGAGCATAAATCTGTAAGCAAATCTCCCTTGTTTCTGTCAGATATTTGAGTGCTTGGACCATGCTTTCGTCAATTTATCCATATTTTCAACAGAATGGGGAAAGCCTGGAAAACATTCTTGCTCTAAATTCTTGGCCTCAACAGAACACCATGAAAATCAGATTGGAAAAAGAATGGTTAAGTTAAAAGTGTTTACACTAAGTTTAATTAAGTGGTTGCATTCATACAAAGTTTATTGTTGCAGCAACGTTACCTTGTGACTTTAGGCTCAAAACAAATTGAAGGAATCTGTTGTACTTGTTCACATTATCTATTAGGTATTCGTGATGCTATAAATTAGGGGAGAATATGAAGGTTTTATGAAAACTTGGACAAAAGTGCTCTTTAAACTCAGTGGTTCACTATCCATTTGGCCAGGTTGTAGTATCAAAACCAGACTCAGGGAAGGAGTCTGGGAAGGGGAAAAATGATATTAACTGAAGCCCTGATGGATTGTATATAAAACTAAAAAAGTGCCAGAATGAATGCAGGCATAGAACAGTATATTTGTATACTATATGTACTGATATGCCTTCTTTCTCATGCAGAGGAAGTCTCAATTCTTTCATTTTACACAGAACTTCTGCTTAGACAGTTTCTTGACATTATGTGGATAGCATAATGTGTGATAAATACGCTTGAGGGAGGAGACAAGGAATTCTTCTTCCTGATCTAGGCAGTATATAACGTGAGCCCTATGTGTAGATGTGCTCCCCTAAATTCTTCGGTGGACCCTTCCAGAGACTTTCTAAAACTGTAATTTGAATGAATCAGAAGATGAAAATCATTAAATCAAATTTGGTGTTAGTCTTATCCCTGCCCTTTTCCCCCCTCTTAGTCTTGCTATTTGAGGAGTTTGGCATTTGTATTTGTGTACTTTGATTTTACAAAAAGGGCTTATCCTCAAACAGTTTGGGAACCTCAGTTTAAAATGTTTTTGAAATGTAATTATGAACTTGTCCATTGTTTGTAAGCCATTTTTCAGCCTTCTATAAAGAATTGTAGTTTAAGCTGCTGCTCCAGGAATTAAAACTTTATTCCGGAATTAAAACTTCACATTAAAACTTCACATCAGAGCTGAGGTGGCGCAGCGGTTAGAGAGCAGTACTGCAGGCTACTTTAGCTGACTGATCATTTGAGTTCAGCTGTTCAAATCTCACCGGCTCAGGGTTGACTCAGCCTTCCATCCTTCCGAGGTAGGTAAAATGAGGACCCAGATTGTTGGGGGCAATGTAAATATATACATTGCTTAATGGTGTAAACCGCTTAGAGAGTGCTTGCACTATGAGGCGGTATATAAATATCACTAAAAAAAAAATTGCCAGAAATGTTTAGCTCATAATTCCTGATGTATAAAGCATAGCCTTCAGTCCAGTTAACTAGTTCCAGAGTTCAGATTAATTTTCTTGCCATCGAAGGAAATTCAAACATTTAATTCAGGAAAGGAATGGAAATCTTCAATTTATGCAAAAAAAATATTGGTATCTCACACATGAGAATATATTACTTTTTTTTCCTTATGCCCAAATAAGGAAAAGATAAGCATCTTTAAAAGTCTGGATCTGAAACCATTTAACAACCAAGGGTTTTGGTAAAAAAAAAAACAACAGTCAAACTGATTTTATAAATAGATAACCCTGGTGCAGACCTGCTCCTGTAAGCTAAGTGATATGCTGCTACTGCTCTTTCTTGCATTGCAACTGCTACCTCTGCTTCTGGTGACACAATATTGCAGAGCTAAAGAAACAGAGTGTATGTCAAAACCAGTTAGATAAGGGATGACTCATGATCATGATGCACAGATTTGGGGGGAAAAAATCCCTACACGTGGCATGTTCTCAAGGTGAGCAAGAATTCATAAACATATCAAGATTTCAAATTAATGGAGAACATTCATCCATGCTTGTAACATTTCATTTGTTACATGACTGGATAAGTTCATGCATCACTGCAAAACAGAGGAAGCTCCAAAATGCAAGTTTCCACTCTTGCAAAAAAAATCAATCTTACTCTTATTCCTCTGAGCAGGCCCAGATTTAAATTGTATGTCACTTTTCTCCTTGTCTACCACTACTAGCCTCTCTGACAGGCTGTCTTTCTGTAGGGAAAAGGCTTTACTATTAAAAAACAGAAATGAATGCAGTTGGAAGAGGGCTGCCTTATTCTCAGGAAAATCGAAGGCATAGCAAAGAGCCGAGGTGGCGCAGCGGTTAGAGGCAGTACTGCAAGTCACTTTAGCTGACTGTGATCCGCAGGTCAGCGGTTCAAATCTCACCGGCTCAAGGTTGACTCAGCCTTCCATCCTTCTGAGGTAGGTAAAATGAGGACCCAGATTGTTGGGGGCAATGTAAAATATACATTGCTTACTGGTGTAAACCGCTTAGAGAGTGCTTGCACTGTGAGGCGGTATATAAATCTCACAAAATAAAATAAATAAACCGAGACGGAGCCCGGACGATGGCAGGACAATAAAATAAAGAGGAAGTTGGAGCTAAAGACTGATTAAAAAAAAAAGAAATCCGATTTATCTTTAGGATAAAAGTAGTGTTGAAATAACATCCCTAGGTGTAGTTTCTGCAGTTCATATTTGAAGAAAACACATCCTGCACTTTATTAAAGTCATTATCCTGTATAGTCAGCTAATAAGTGTTAAGAAAAGTGCAGCACATTATCTAAAATGCAGTGAGTACAGTCGAGAAAATCGGAGCTGATATGGTAAACAAGGAAATAAAACTGATTTCTGGAAGCTTATCAAAGAAGTCTGATAGAATTAATAAATATCATTTTTCTTTTAATTCTGTCACTGTGGATAGCCGGGCTGAGAAATACTAGTTGTAATTGTTTTGTTTTTATCGAAACGGATATCAAAAAGAAAACATGGGTAATTTTCCTATTATTCCAAAACTGATTCTGAGAACGTTCTCTGAGGAAATCCTTTTAAGGGTCCAGTTCAGCAAAGTCTATCTAACCACTTTGACTTGCAGCATGTCTTAATCACAGAAACAGAGACATTTCAGAGGCTTTCCTCAGGGATACATTTTCTCCACTGGAGACTCCACTAAGAAAAATCTGCCTCCAGGCTAAGTTTTGAATGAACCTAAGGACAAAGTACTATATTAGCCTTGGCTGTGCTAAGTGCTGTCCATGGATCAAAAAGTTATCGGATGAAACCATCACATCCTCCTGGCTAGAAATAAAATCTGAAGTTCCTTTCTTCTTAACAAAACTTTAATAATAACTTTTCTTTTTATTTCAATGCATTCTTTCAGTCAATAATGGGAACTGCAAAATCCCATCAGCTGAAATAGAAGCCTGAATATGATTGGCCACCAGAAAACAGACAGTGAGTTGCTTATGAGTTGCATTTTTTTGTTTCCTAATTAGCCCTTTGAGGGATTTGCTTAGATATATAGCTCAGTGCACTTTGTGAATTTTGGAAATCCATAATTGTAGTGCATTTTCAGAATTTGTCATGCTTGCTAGGTTGGTCAATTTTTCAAAAAACTGTTGTAGAATCTGTCTTACACAGTAGGATGGTAGTTGTTAAGGAGTTATTGTGCTGTTAAGCACATACACAGTGAAATGTGCTGTAGTAATGGTGTTGCAGTTTGATATGAATGCTATTCAGTCAATAAACAGAATATCTTTAGTATATACAAAATAGTTTTTACTTGAATAGTAGCAAAGTTAAATAGGAAGTCCAAGTCATACACAGTTATTCAGTCAATGCGAAGTTTCTTCTTCTTGCCTATCTTTGTTTTAACTCACAAACAAAGATTACAGCTATCACTTAATTCTATACTATCACAGTTACTTCTTCTTCTTCACAGCAATTTCACACAGCCATAAAGCAATCTACTTATCAGTAAAACAGCACAGAGAGTTTTCAATCCAGAACACACCGTCAAACACAACTCACTACACCAAACCATAAACCACCAACCACAAACCATCAACCACATTGAGCATGCTCTCTTGCTTGCTTATATAGTAATCATCCACAATACATTTAAAGCAATATACACATAACAATGATTTGTGGCTTAATCATATATTAACACACCCAATTGTTTGAACAGGGTTCTAACAGTAGTATCTCATGAACAGAGAGCTCCCAAAAAGCCCTTCAGTGCAGGCTGCATAAAAGAAAGAAACATAAACAAGCTTACTAATTGGGCGGGAAAGTTGAAGTCCAAAAAATGATTTTTTTAAAAAAGCCAGCTCCATTTCAGTTTATACTCAAAAGACAAGGCGCTGATGGCTACAGTTTGGAAAACCCCAAAGAAAACCCCAAATCCTACTGAGGCCAAGTCATGCTATTTTCCAAAGGAGATTATCTGAGATTGTCATAAAAAGTTGTCAATAATCGTGGCAGTGGAATTGTTTGGGGAACCCATCTCTTTGTCCATGCATCTCTAATAAATGCCATACAATGAATTACCTCCTGGCCACTAGGACAGGGCAGGTATTCAAGCATCCCTGATCTAAGAATTTGGGTGTGATTGCTGTTTTCTTGCCACAGCAGTTGTTAGCCTCCCAAGTGGAATGGGAACTGAGATAAACTAAATGTAACTCCAGTAATCCCAAAGCATCTTATTATTGACCCATAGTAAAGACATTCTGTCCTTTAGCATATCCTTTTCCATGAGGCCTGAAACAGCCTCAAAAAGTTGACACAGAGTAAAACAACTTCAGACAAAATCCTAAAAAACCCAGTTAACTGGAGGAGAAAAATTTTCACTCAACAAAGAGTGGAAGAGAGTATGCTAAGGACTATGTCAAGAAAGATGGAGAGAAAATCAGGCCAGGCTTAAGGTCTTTTCCTCTCACCTAGCTAGATTCATGGCAATGAATTTAATTGCTCTTGACAATTGTTTATTACAACAAAATGAAATTATTTAGTGAGCTTTACTCCTGAACTGGGAGTGAGGAAATGGGTTAAAATATCAGCACAGAGGGAAAGGTTTTAACCTCTCTCACTAGCACTACAGTATCCACTGTCAATGTTCAGCAACTGAAAAACTGAAGAGGAAAAATCACATGCAACAGACATGCATCATTGGCTTAGCAATATTTATTTAGAGAAGATCTTTGAGAAGATATAGCTCTCCAAAGGATATCATAGTGCTGGACACAAAATGGAGAGACACATTTCTGAGGTAGAAGGCCTGAAATGGAGTTATAGTGGCGAAAGCCTTGGGTTGGATTCCTATGACAGTTTTTCAACTAGTCCACTAGAAAACTAACTGCAGACCAAGAAAATACACTTTTAGACTTTATTATGAGCCACATAGCATCAAAGTCAATTAGAAAAAAGACAAAGATATCTTTGCATTCAGAAACTAGAATGTAGCATGCCTTTCTCTGTTGACACTGGGACACTTCAAGGCTAAAATATTGACTTTTCCTCTCAGCCATTTTCAAGGCCAACACTTCAGAAATCCCTTCATACACTTTCCTCCATTATAGCCAGAGGATAATCAATACTTTATAAAGATCAACAAGGCTAAGAGTGACTGAATTTGGCCCTACATGAAGGCTGAGTGAATATTACACCCTTAGTGTTATTAATCTATAAGGACAGAGTGTGAGAGAACAAGGCTGAGTCAGAGTTCAATGTTTCTATATTTAGCTCTTCTGAAAACCACCGTCTCTGTGAATCACTTATGTGGAACCCGTTGCCTGTGAACTTTGGCTTCATTTTAATTTTCAAGAAAATTTGACAAGAGTAAATATTCAAAATATTTATGAAGTATTTTGGTTGTTTTGGAAGTTCTTTAATTGCTTCTTTTAAGCATTCTTTCTTTGTAATGAAGAATGAATTTTGTTGAATTAGACAGAGATTACTTTCAAGGCAGGAAATTCAAGACCTTGTTTACTATTATTTTTTCCTCTGGGAACTTCTTATCTCCTATTTCTTCTTTTTTTCTCTCCCAAGGTTACTGAACAGATATTATACATATTGCAGATTTCCTTCAGCAAATGCATTTCTTGATTTCTTTTAATTTCATAAGCATATAGATCCCATACTTACAACATTAACATGGCTTCCATATTGAAAAAGGCAAAAATAATATGAATCAGGACAGTACGGCATAAGGAAATTCTATTTCCTCTCTATATAAACAAGCATTTAGGAACAAACCAAAATGTTTATAATAAAAACATTTCCCATAAAATGGGTTATATATATTTGTACATGTTTGTTAACAGAATAGCTTCCATGAACAAAAATTATTTCCATCTTCCACTTCTCCCATACCATGAGCACTCAAACCCAAACCTGAATTTAGGATAGGCATGAAGAAATATAGGAATGAAATCATGCAAATATAAAAGGAAGGATAGCTAGGAGATGTCTATGTGCGTAATACTGAATGTAACTCATTATTTACAGAGCAAAATAAATGAAATTCTATTTCAATACAATTTTACGGCTAATTAATAAGATATCTCCTATTTACAAATGCTTCTGACTTTGTGTGGCTATTTTCTTTTGTTTTCCTGGTCAACAAAATCCTCAAAGGGTTGCTACCCAAAATAATTGCATCAAGGATCTGCTAGAGAATATTTCCTCATTTAATTGATTTTCTTCCTTTATAATTCTAATGCAGTTTATCTGGTTAAATACTGGCCAAAATGCTTCATCCTAACAATTCCTAAATTCTGCTCCTTGAGGAGAACTTCATTTGTGTAGAACATCATCACAATGAACTGATTTAAGTAGGCTTTATGCATGCCTGCATAGAATTGCTGGTATGGAAAAGTATCTGCATACATACAAGAATATATACATTGACTGATTCCAGAAGTTCCATTGAATATGTGAGTCCTAGTGTGACCTTTCCCTTCCTGCTCTAAGGGCTCAAGCTGTCATGGCCCCATCGGAGCACAAGATGGAGCTAGGGCCGACAGAGGAATGACTGGAGGAGCAGGATGAGGCAGTCCCAGGTCCCTCGGGGAGAGTCGCCACCAAAGAAGAGACGATGCAGGATGACCAAGCAAGGGGGGAGGAAAGGGCAGGCAGTGGAGCAAAGGACCGATGGAGCTCCAGCGATGAGCAATTACCTCCCCCCTGATCCCCAAGCATGGAGAATGGAGAAGAGGCGGGATCAGCACAGGGCAACCAGATGACTTGGGAGGAGAGCACCCAGGGGTGAAATCCAGCAGGTTCTGACAGGTTCTGGAGAACTGGTAGCGGAAATTTTGAGTAGTTCGGAGAACTGGTAGCAGAAATTTTGAGTAGTTCGGAGAACCAGCAAATACCACCTCTAGCTGGCCCCAGAGTGGGGTGAGAGTGGAGATTTTGCAGTATCCTTCCCCCAGGAGTAGGGAGGGAATGGGGATTTTGCAGTATCCTTCCCCTGGAGTGTGGTGGGAATGGAGATTTTGCAGTATCCTTCCTCTGCCACGCCCACCAAGCCACACCCACCAAGCATACCATGCCCATCAAGCCACGCCCACAGAACCGGTAGTAAAAAAATTAGATTTCACCACTGAGAGCACCCCACCCTTCTTCACAAGGCTCACCTGGGGAATGAGATTTAAAGAGATGCTGTTGGGAGGGGCACTTATCGGAAACAAGTATTGCTTTTTTCCAGTGTCACGTGCTGTTACCAACATCTGGATATTTTGCTGTGCCTTGTCCTGATTGCCTTGCTTGCCTTGCCCTGCTTGGGCAAATATAAGATTCTTATATTTTAGCTAACATTGCTTGCTTTAAAAGCTTGTTTAACATCTGTAATAAAAGCTTGCTGATTATCTTGAGGATTACAATGCCTTGTAATCAGATGAAATGTCAGTGCAACACATAGAGGCTGTAATCTGGCTTTTGCCCAGAAATAATAGGTAGACTGTCTGAAATTTTGTCCCTTTCCTGCTGTTTAAGGAGGCAAGTAATGGCCAGAACCACAGGCTGCCACGTGTATATAAATCTTGCTTCTCTCGGCCATTCAATGGTAACCTTTCATATAGAATACAACTATACACTCTGTCTTAGGCTAGCCCTCAAAATGGCTCAGAAGATGTTTGACTTAGCATTTTAATTAGTGCTCAAGGATGGAGAAGCTCTGGGTGCCAATTTGCTTCCAAGTCAAACTGAACGTACTAATTCAACATCTTACCTTTATATCCCTGAACTGGACAAAAGTAAAATATCTTGCACAATGTCGTGATTTTCTCTTTCATGTTTTATTGCCACATTTTTCACTAAGTTCATTTCATATTAAATTTCACATTTTCCATTTTATTATCTGTAAATAATAATAATAATAATAATAATAATAATAATAATAATAATAATAATAACAACAACAACAACAACAACAACAACAACAACAACAATAACAATAACAATAACAATAACAATAACAATAACAATAACAATAACAATAACAATAATAATAAAACAACAGAGTTGGAAGGGACCTTGGAGGTCTTCTAGTCCAACCCCCTGCTTAGGCAGGAAACCCACACTACTTCAGACAAACTACTTCCAACATCTTCTTAAAAACTTCCAGCGTTGGAGCATTCACAACTTCTGGAGGCAAGCTGTTCCACTGATTAATTGTTCTAACTGTCAGGAAATTTCTCCTTAGTTCTAAGTTACTTCTCTCCTTGTTTAGTTTCCACCCATTGCTTCTTGGTCTACCCTCAGGTGCTTTTGAGAATAGTTTGACTTCCTCTTCTTTGTGGCAAACCCTGAGATATTGGAACACTGCTATCATGTCTCCCTGGTCCTTCTTTTCATTAAACTAGACATACCCAGTTCCTGCAACCATTCTTCATATGTTTTAGCCTCCAGTCCCCTAATCATCTTTATTGCTCTTCTCTGCACTCTTTCTAAAGTCTCAACATCCTTTTTACATCGTGGCAACCAAAACTGAATGCAGTATTCCAAGTGTGGCCTTACCAAGGCATTATAAAGTGGTATTAACACTTCGCGTGATCTTGATTCTATCCCTCTGTTAATGCAGCCTAGAACTGTATTGGCTTTTTTAATATTAAAGAGAGTTAGCAATTCACATTTAACAATGTTACGTGTTTAATTTTCTTTGCCGCAATTTGAAGACCCTATCAAATATTCTCATCTACCAATTGTTTTTATTTGTTTCTAGATCAGAGATCAAATAAACTTGATTTTTTCCCATCTGCAGGCAAATCACAATGTTAGTATCAAACCCAACAGTGATATATACTGGAAATTCTAATAAATCTTGAGTTGGAAGTTTCAGCTTTCTGCTATAGGTGAGCAAGAGGTTTAATTTTAGTATAGACATTTATTTCAATGGTTTTGTGTCATTTAATTTCTGAGCAATTCACTCCTTGAACTTTTTGAAAGTACTTGGCACTCTTACAGTAAGTACTGCCTGTGATATTCTGCTAAATAAAGATTGCATTAAAAATTTTCATCAGGAATTAAGTAAAACTGATCAGAATATTTTACAGTTTTATGGTCATTTTTTCCAGTGATTTTAATGAAACCTCTGCATATGCTAGCTGCTAAAATTATCTGTTGGGAAAAGAAAAAAAATGGCACATATTCTTTCTAAATATTCTTACCTGTTTGCTACAAACCTCCAAAATCTTAAATAGTGCCAGGGTTTCAGAAATCTGTTTCTGACATAACATTTAACATTAGGTGTCTCCAGGTTAAAATAAAGAATTGTCAAACAAGTGAGATCTAGAATGTATTCTTTCCCCAAATTGTGGAGATATTGTACCTCTTTTATATCAATGGATTGAATCAGATGACTAGGAAGATAATATAATTTGATCAAGATATAAAGAGAAGTCATTTGAGTTTGGCAATGTTATCACAGCCTTCTGATCTCGAAGCAGGTTTTTCTCTGTGTGAAGCTGCAATGTCTGAATCATTTAACATTCATTTAACATTCACATTCATAGGCCCTGCCTCAGGGTTCAGCACTATTAGGTACTTGCCAAAAATTTAAACTCTCTTGATAACCCAATGTCCTCTGTATTTTAATAACTTCACAATTTATGCCATATAAACCAGGGATAACCAACCTTGATAACTGTAAGACCTATGCAGTCAGTGGGTTCTAAAACCCTTTACTACCGGTTCACGCATGCGCACCGCTTCTGTGCATGCGCAGAATCATCCCAGGCAGGTGGGCGGAGCGCCCCGCTGCTGGCGCTACTGGTTCTTAGAACCAGTCCGAACCAGGAGCAACCCACCACTGGACCTATGGACTTCAGCGCTCAGAATTCTCCAGCCAGCCATACTGACCCTTCTATTAATACATAATAATGGACAATATCCCACAATAATAACTGACAGACTGTAAGTAAAAACTGGGAAAGGTAAAACAAGATACAGTATATAGATAAGTTTGAACTGGACAGCCCAGATTTTTAAGCCTCTTTTCAGGATGAGTGAGGAATTTGTTTCATTATTTTATCATTTATAAAAAGGTACATTGAAAACATATATTCAAAAATAGGATGGAAAGAGAGTGATTAAAGTTAATATGGTAGAAATGAAAGTAATAGGCTAATAGCTCTAGGCAGAAATGTTGAGTGTTTTACCTCAAAATATAAGTTTGAATCTTTCTGCATTTCGCCCTGTTTGTCTTTTGGTGAATCTAATGCTGCTGTGCAAATTCTTATATTAGTACCCTTAAGATTTTCTGCTTCTTTACTATCCATAAACTTTTATATGCTGGTCATGGAGAAGAGAATGCTGCTAATCACTCTTTCTTAAACTAATTGTTCATGTAGAACAAGAGGTTTGGCATTTTAGATGAATAAGTGTGAAATATGAATATATTTTCTGTATACAATGCAATGTTCTAGACACAAAATGATGAATTGCTTATGAAAATGTTCAGTCCTCTGCCATGGTCTAACATTATGTCTTTTTTTTGTTATGATTTTTGTTTGAGGTAAAGTATGGTAAGGAGGGGAGAGGTAAGAAGTAATTTGCATTTGGACAGTGCTTTCAGTTACTCATGTATTTTTTCTTTTTTTATATTACAAAAATAAAAATAATCCCTTCCTCCCTCCGTCCTTCTCCTCTTTTATTATAGATAATATGTTTAGAAGCTTTCTGTAATTTAAGCCACATATTAAAATCACTGAAGATATCGGACATGTGCTTTTCTGTTGATTTTCCCAATCTGTCACACATCTTATGGTATGTTAATAAATGTCATATCAATGTAGTCTGGTGTGAATATCTGTTCTTTTCATTTCAGTAGGCAATAGAGGGCAAAATAGTGCAAAGCTCAGCTAAGTCATTCTACTTTTTTTTTCTTTTTAAGAAATGTACTAATTGTCTTAATCATTTACAGTTATAGGGACTGGAGAGAAAAATGCACACTTGACAACTCTGCTAATAGACAGACATTTGAATCATACAGATTATTCCTATTACTCCAACAATAAAATATTTATGAACTCTAAAATTAGAAATATACTATATCGTTCCTTGTGTGAATCTATACAAACAGGTGATGTTACATTAAATATCATACTCTAGAAAACGGATGTCAAACTTGATCATGTCACGTGACGTATCGTGACGTTCTTTGCTTTTGCGGAGCCAAAGTGGGCGAGGCCTGCGTGTGACGCATCCAGTCTGCAGGCCGCCAGTTTGGCATCCCTGCTCTAGAAGATCAAGGGATTCTGTTTTATAGTAGGGTCTATAACACTCCTTGCTCCTGCAATCTATTCATGTACATGAAGTCTAATGAGTTAGGCCAGGGGTAGGCAAAGTTGGCTCTTCTATGACTCATGGACTTCAACTCCCAGAATTCCTAAGCTAGCATAATTGGCTCAGAAATTCTGGGAGTTGAAGTCCATGAGTCATAGAAGAGCCAACTTTGCCTACCCCTGAGTTAGGCTAACAGAAAGTTCCTGTGTCTTATTCTCCAAGCCCATCAATCTCTCCTATTTTGTGATGAAATAATTGCCATCAAAGCTTTTCCCAAGTTCAGTTCTTTGCTCCCTTCTCAATGCAAGCAGTCATTGTTACTTTATTCTGTAAGCCGCTTTCCACATTTTACTGGGTACAAAATATACCATATTTGGACTCAAAAGCATCTTACATTTGTATTCTTTGGTCCAAAAACTCAGAATTCTGAGTCTCATTCCATCACTTTGACTCCTTCAACTTGAGTTTCTTTCCAAATAGTATGAGTTCATTCCAGCTTCCTGCCTTCTTAGCAGAATAAAAGTGTCTATTGTCACCAGAACATTTTAAATTTCAAATTATTAGTTCATTTTCTCTGTGTAGAGATCTCAGATACTGAAATTCACAAAGCAGTTTTATTGTAAAACCCAGAAGGTTGAACCTGCTCTTTCTATATACTGCACAGTACACTATGGCTTCATTGGCTGTAGACAAATAGCTGATATTCTTATCAAAATTTGAAATTTTCTATTGAATCCTGTCCTTTCAACTGTATTGTTATGTGGTTGTTGTTGTTCTTTGTAAATTAAGAGTTCTTTGGGGCCAAGGATAAAATAGCAATAGCACTTAGACTTATATACCGCTTCATAGTGCTTTTACAACCCTCTCTAAGTGGTTTACAGAGTCAGCATATTGCCCCCAACAATCTGGGTCCTCATTTTACCGACCTCAGAAGGATGGAAGGCTGAGTCAACCTTGAGCCGGTGAGATTTGAACAGCTGAACTGCAGCTAGCAGTCAGCTGAAGTAGCCTGCAGTGCTGCACTCTAATCACTGCGCCACCTCGCCTCTGTAAATATTATAACAACAAAGAAAGTTAGCCTTCGTTCATTCCAGACAGAGTATTAAGGTGTTTTGGGAACACTTATGCAGTCTATCCCTTTTCAGCAAAGAACTAAAATGTTCAGGAGGTAAAGAGGCAGGGAGAAGCAAATTATTTGTATTAGCTCCATGCTTCTAATCTAAATGTGCAAAGTCCTTTAACCCACGATCATTATAGCTGAATACATATATCAGTCTTGACTAGGATAGCCTTATAATAGTCTTCGTATCTTTCTTTTCCAGAGGAATGGATACCTATTATTATATCAATGGAATACTGTCAAATGGAAAGCCTCTAGTGCAAGTTGCAGTCAGCATCAAGAAATAAAGAATAAAAAGAATACAGCCTACTAAACCTGGCTTTTATTCTAATATATAACTGGAGATGACTGCATGCTGAGTGAAAGCTTAAATTCCATATTGCCTTTGGAGTGAGTTTTCTTGTAAATCTTTCAGGTGGCTTCATCATACCCATTTATTACAAAAACAGTGTGAGACTTGAAAGTTTCATTGTAGTCTATTTGATAAAGATGAATCTTGTATAGAAAACTTGCAGGGGAGAGGCGATGTAGAGGTAAAGGTAGAATGTCTCTTAGTTCTCTTGTGCAAAGTTTAAAGTAAGCTGTTACAAAATGTCAGGGGAAAGAAACAAGGAAAAATAGGGTGCTTTAAGGTTTAAGGTACAAGCTTCTTTTCAAAATGATGCATCCGGAAATGTGTAAAGGCAAAAATCCCATTATTTAAGTTGTTTCTGAATAGGATTTCTGCACCTCTCCCAGTGGCAGTGTTTAATCTTTTTTTTTAAAAAAAAAACCCGATGTCCTCAGTATTTGAAAATGTTAGTTTAGTGAGTCACAGGCTGAAAACACCATAAAGATGCTAATGCAAGAACAATTCGGTGTCAAAATGAGGACAAATGCAAACTGTTGTTGAACATTTCTTTGCTTCTTTTCTTAGTTAAAGAACTAGAAGGTGTTTGAAAGAAAGCCCTTCTTTAATTGTCGATGTCATTATTGTTATATTTTGTTTGGTATTTGTGCTCAGTAGGAATATTTGATGACATGTTGACTGCAGTATTTAACTTTCACCTGTTGTATTGATTTTCTCAGATTATGCCATCGTATCACGATCTCCACAGCTACTTCAACATCTCAAGCATGGAATTAAATCCTCAATCAGGTAAAAGAAAAGGATGGGTTACAACTGAGTCACATTGCCTGTGTTTCTTTTGAGAATAACTTCTATATAATTAGCAGTCTGAAAGCATAGAACAAAGTGAAGTTGGCTTTCTTATAACAGAACTATGTTGGATCAGAATATTTGAAAAATGAAAAATGAATAACAATGCCCAGTAACTGTGATTCTAATGTCATGTAGCTATGGCTTCAGATCCTGAAATAATGTTTCTGCCACTGCTATGGTAGCATTGAATTAACATATCCAGCCACAAAAATGCAGCTGACCATTGGATGGCAGCGACAGATACAGAAAGCTTATTACAATTTAGCAATTGTCTATATTTTTGCAACGCAGGTATGGAAGATGTATCATAGCATTTGCAACTACAGTTCCTCCCATGCAATTGTTTTCAACCCTGTAGTTCCCTTTTCTCTCGCTTCCCAATTCCCTCTCCTCAAAAAGCTGCTAATTTTATATATTATAGTGTAATAAAACAAATGTGGGTGCACATTTCAATTAATTTGAAAGATTCCACTTTTTGATGGTTTGCTGAGTATCCATCTGTGTTCCAAAAAGAAAACACTTGGCATGAACAATGACAAATATATTTTCTTACAAATGAAAGAAAGCAGAGAATTCTGTGTGTATATTCTCAATGTGGAGACAGAGATTATTATATATTTATTTGGGAAGTATCCATCTCAAAATAAAATGTATACAAAGAAGTAAAAGATTACTGCAAATGTACTTAGAAATCAACTATATACAAATGGCTGAAGCATTTGTCTTCCAGTAATTCTGCTCCAAATTGATAAATAAAGCCTTTATGAGAAAACCTAACATGTATTGTGTTTATTCCATCATTTTTATATACTATTGCAAAGTTATTTAATAAAATGTTCAAATATTTTACTGGCATAGGAAAAGAAGAATCTTGACAAATACAATTTATATATGCATAGCATTGCACATGGTGTAGTGCAGTGCCAACAGCTGCACGCGTGCCAAATTTTTGCAGTTAATTAAACACTTGGCTTAATTCATTTACTTCAGTGGAGGTACCCAGGGATAAAATTGGTCAATGTTTGTGCAGTGTTGTATGAGTTCTCAGTTGTGACTACAGGGCAAAGTTTGTCTTCTGAGGAAAATTTGGTATAAATTTGACAGTCAGTACCACTTCCACAACTATGGTTCTTTAACATATCATGTTAAATCCTGTTGCTTTTATCCTGCCTTTATTCCCTTAGTGGTCTCTTATGGAGTAGATTGAAATATTTGGTAGCAGAAGTGGGAACAAACCATGACAGAAAAATTATGAGCAGTCAGGAAAAAAAAAGTTAGGCCTTCATTCTTTTTATACAAAACAACAATTAGAAAAGTAGACACTCTGGATTGGCATGGGGGAGGGCATAAATGCTAGCTAAACACCCCATTTGGAAGGCTGAGAGAAAATGCTAAAGGACTGGAGAAGAAAAATTACAAGTCTGTGCAGAACAGTCATTGTTTACTTTAAATGCAAGGCATAGTCTTTTGAACTGAATACTGCGTTAAGTGTTAGGCCAAAACCAAAATTATATGAATGGAAAGAAAGTAAAGGCTTTCAGTCCATGATGAATTTTTTCAATTCCTGTGGAAAGTTTGATGGGCTGCCTTTCGTCTTATAAATAAACTATTGTGGTTTTAAGACATGTGTTCAGTCTTGGTTTATTTAATTCACAATACCCAGTAGAAAGGGCCCACTGGGTGATATGCAACATATTGACAGTCCAAGTAAACTACACTTGGGAAAAGCAATTGAATTGCATATAGTTTGCTTTGGTTTTATACTTTCTAATTATCTATATTATATGCACAAAGTATACAAAGGAAAAGAACTAAGGCTGCAATTCCAAACTTACTTGCCTGACATAAGTCCTACTGAACTCAATAGGACATGCTTCTAAGTAGACAAGCATAGGACTATGCAGCATAGCAGAAATTCTGTGCATATTTACTTCAGAGGAATTCCCATTAAATAAAATTGGACTTTCAAGGAAATACATTTAATATCATGATCTAAGAGTGCTTGGGAAAAAGCCACATGAAAGAATTTTCTTTCCTTTTACATCAGATTGATTGGAGAAGGAGCAGGAATAAAAGCAGAACTAAAAACCATGGATTGAACGAGCAGAAAAATAGTGGCAATGAAACATCATCCACACAGAGACGCTGACAGACTCTATTTACCAAGAAGCATAGGTGGCTGTGGAATGTTGCAACTACGCAAACAGTTGAAGAAGAAAAAAGAGCATTGCAAAAATATCTGAAAGACTAGCAAGGCTTATCGAATACCACAATAGCTTTTAAAATAAAAAACAAACAAGCACCTGCCACATAAGACCCCCAGATTTAACAACTGTTGATAAGCAAGAAAAAAGTCTGAATAGTGGACATTGCATTACCTGACCGGCAGAACAGAAGAGTAAAAACTGAAGAAAATCACAAAATGCAAAGACCTGCAAATAGAAGTAAAATTACTAAGACAAGTGAAAGCAGTGATAGTACTAGTAGAAACAGGAGCCTTGGGAGGAATCCAAAGTACCTCTTGAACATCATCAGCATTGACAAAATCACCACTAGTCAATTGCAAAAGGCAGCTTTACTTGGAACAGCTTACATTCTGTGACAATTTCTTAAACACTATCAAATAACATCTGAATATCCCAGGTGCTTGAAAAAAAACTTGATAGATGAATTAAAAATGCCAAATCAACTCTAAACATCTGAATGGTCAACATCTGTGATCAACCATAATAAAAAAAATAAGAAGCAAAAGAAACAAAAGAACACATACTCAACTTGGGCAAGAAGATTGCATCAACTGATATGATGATGACATAACGATGGCAAATGATGACATAGTCTCAAAAATGATTTACTGAAACATCCATAAAAATTATCAGGTACCAATAATGAAAAATAGTTGGGAATACAGAGTTGAAAAAATAGTCACAAATGAGCAGGTGAAAATATTGTGGAATTTCTGAATACAAACTGATAAAGTCTTAGCACATAACATTCCAGATTTAACTGTGGTTGAAAAGAAGAAAGTGAGAATAATTGATGTGGCAATACCAAAGGATAGTAGAATAGAAGGTAAAGAATTGGAGAAGATCATAAAGTACCAAGATCTGAAAATTTAAGCTGAAAAATTATAGCAGTGTTAGTCCCAGTGACTATTGGCACTTTGGCTGCCGGACCAAAAGAACCTGGACAGACTTACAAATCTGTACATTGATAAAAATTTCCAATTCTCAATTACAAAACTCTACCCAGGTACTATGATGATACATTAAATGTTCTAGGTTCTTCAGAAGAGCTTGATGTGTATGAAGACCAACACCAGCTTTGGTTATTCGGGTTTTCTCCCTTGTGAAATTGGAAGTGTCTTGGCGACGTTTCGACGAAGTCTCATTCGTCATCATCATGCTGGTGTCTTCGGCTTCCTGCTTCTAGGAGAAAACCCGAATAACCAAAGACCTACATACAAACACCTGCAAAAGCCTCAGAAAACACACACACACACACACACACACACACACACACATAGTGTGTGTGTATATCACAGTATATACAACACTATAATGTAGTGCTTTCTATTCATGGTTTTTTTAATGAGAAATGCAGTATTAACATGATTTCAAAGGGCAATTGTGTAATAGAAGCAAATATTTTATTTCCAGCAGTTGAAGGAGGTAAGAAGGCATTCTTAGTTTAGCTGAGATTTATATAAGGATCTTAATTTAATTGCTTGTTTGAACCTGGAATAATTTTTACAAACAACTGTATGGATTCGCCTCCCACTCCCAGGAAATATACCAAAATTTGGATCAATATTTGTGCAATGTTAATACTATGATCAAGCCAATCTATCAAAAACATTGATTACATAAACATTTCCCTTCTACAAGAAAACATACACCTTATAAGTGTGCCTTACAAGGAAACTGACTGTAGAAAAGTAGAATGCATTCAATAGCCCTTTTCCTGTGACACTATGTGTATAGCAGTTCTAGTAACCACAGCTTACAACAATGATAACATCAACTCATCCTTGGAATATTTTTTCTTACAATCAATGAACATAAAAAAACCTTACATGATCATCCTTATTGTATCCACTGATAGCTTATTATTGGCCCTGTTTATTTGGATTCATTTCAGTTGTGTTTCAAAATGGGATATGATATGGATATAATAGACAAGATTTAGTTGATGTTTGTTGAGGCTGAGACATCTATCCTAGTTTTCAATGGGTTTTGGTACCATTGATCATGGTACATTGTGGACCAACAGTGAAGATTGGGAATGGGGGACACCTTGTTGTGATGTCCTCCCTGTCAATGATTACTTCGGCTTCAACCACAAAAATACACGAGCACATAATAGATTCAAACTTAATGTAAACCGCTCCAAACTCGACTGCAGAAAATACGACTTCAGCAACAGAGTGATCAATGCCTGGAATGCACTACCTGACTCTGTGGTTTCTTCCCCAAACCCCCAAAACTTTAACCTTGGACTGTCTACAGTACACCTCTCCCCATTTCTAAGAGGTCTGTAAGGGGCGTGCATAAGCGCACCACTGTGCCTACCGTCCCTGTCCTACTGTCCTATTGTCCTCTTTTATCGGTACTTTTTATTTATGTTATGTTTATACAAACAACTACTATCCTGTACATGTTTGACAAATAAAATAAATAAATAAAAATAAATAAATAAATATTTCTTCCATTTGGAGTTGTAGAGGGGAAGTCAAACCCATGGCCCTTTTCTTGTAGGGTGTTTCACAGCTCAATGTTATAGCCCCTTCTATTTAACATCTACATCTGTCCATTAAAGATAAAGGTAAAGGTTTCTCCTGTCCAGTTGTGTCCAACTCTAGGGGGCGGTGCTCATCTGCTAATCTGTCCATTAGGTGTAAGCAAATAAAAAAATGGACTCAATTGGTTTTCACTGTGTTGTCTTTAGGCTTGGGCTGACAACCTGAAACCTATGGGAAAGTTAATCTATCAGTTTATGGTCCAGTGTCATCAGCATGCCAATAATATATAATTACACATTTCAACTGCAGGCTGCCCAAGTATTGCTGCCAATGTCTTGTTGCAGTTTCTGAAGGCTGAGAGAAGGAACAAATTCAGGCTTAATACTGCCAAGACCAAGTATCTATGCTTCTTTGTTCCTCCTGGCTCAGGAAACTTTCCATCTTTAATCTTAAATGGGGTAACACTTCCTCACTCAAGACTGCTATGTACTGTAATGTCAGGTTTTTCTTTTGAGTCACAACACTTGTTTGAAGACCAGGTACCTTGGCTGGGCTAATTCCTAGACTAGGAGCCATTCCAAGCAACCATTTGTGCATTAGTTCATTTTACAAGTGAACAATTGAAATGTGATCTACTGTACCTAAGGTTGCTCTTGAAAATTACTAAGTTGGTTCAGATACAGCTAAACAGGCAATAATGGACATATCTTGTGACAGCACTGCTTCTCAAGTTGTACTAGTTTCAGGTTGCATTTTATGTGCAATTCAAGGTAGTTGTTGTCACTATAAAACCTTTTATGGCATAAGGCTTGATTATATGATGATACCTCTAGATAGCTTATTTCAAATAGTTTCTACTCAGCAACTTCTCTCAGGTCCCCTTGATTAAACAATGACAACTATTGGGATCTAGGAAACACACCTTTCTCTGTCTTAGAGCATTCTTTCTGGAACAGATATCTGTATAATTCCCATCCTGAAGATATTGAAGAGTATTTGAAAATCCAGATATTCCCATAGGCCTTGAGCTAGGATGAGTGCTGAACTCTTATTGATTAAGAATATGATTTTTCCAGGTGTGCATATTGTTTATTATAAGCCACCCAGAATTTTAACAATGACTGGAAGTCAATCACTGAAATAGGAAGTGACAGAAGATAATAAAATAGAATCTGCCGTATCACCCACTTTCACAGGCATTTTGCTGTAAGAATTAGACTTCATTTAGTAATTTGGTCCTAATGAATAGACTGAAGTTAACTCCTAATCTTTGCCCTTTAAACAGAAAGTAATTGGTTCAATGTAGTTTCAAGCAGAACCATGAAGTTGGTAAGATTCAAATTAAGATGTAAACTGATTTAATAGGCATAAAGACATTAGATAAGAGTGTGTGGATTGTATCAAATTAGAGGACAGCATCTTAACATATTGGGAATGGACATGGATGGAAGGGATAAAGAGCATTTAGGAGGTGGATTGGCTTAACCCATAAATTAGATTTCTGAAAGAAATAATAATAATAGTAGAGTTCTCATTAATGTGCCTATCCTAAATGTACTTTCAGTTAAGTGCTATTGATTACAACAGATTGATTTTAACTTTCAAATAATAATGCTTTGGACTGCAATCTTCCAGTCATGTCCAGTTCTGTCACCAAAAGATAGAAATGATCCCTTGAGAAACACTTGCTCTCTATTTTATAGATGGTGATAATGAAGAAAAATCTTCTGAGCATGTGAAAAGGACCTCTTGCCCATATAAGAATGTACATGTGGCAGGATTGAGGGCTTGAGTCACTTAGTTATGAATGCGAGAAGTGGAGCACACTCGTTTTAAAATAAAATTTCCAGTGATATAAAAGAGGCCAGATGGGATAGAGAAAATATATTACTCATATCTTAGCCTGTGTGCATTGTTTATCCCATTGATCCTTAGCATTGATCCTTAGCATTTGGATAGGAGTGTGTGAGAAGGGACATCAACTTTTCCTATGTACCTAAAGGCTCAGGAATGCTGGGAGTTGAACTCCACAGGCCATAAAGGGGCCATAGTTGCCCACCTCTTTTCTAGATCCAATCTCTGATTTAGATCTGTTCCAGGGAGATGCCTTGGAACAGTGTTTCCCAACCTTGACAACTCGCTGGCTGGGGAATTCTGGGAGTTGAAGTCCAGACATCTTCAAGTTGCCAAGGTTGGGAAACACTGCCTTGGAACATTCCGTGTGATGGGTAATTCTAAGAGTCAAGGTAGCGCTTCCTTGGTTCTGCTTGGTCCTAATAGGTAGCTCTAGAAGCTCTACCTTGACTCTTAGAATTACCCATCACATGGAATGGCCACATCTCATTTTAAGAATTATCCCTTTGCCCTGAAGATACACAGAACTGACCAATCCAGGCCCTTGAACATTACCCACTTCACTCCCAGAACTCCAATCCCTAACCAAACTGAATCTTAGCAGTCCAGTGCTCTTTCTTTCTTTCTTTCTTTTTTTGTGAGAAGCTGATCCAGTTCCTGAGAAAACTGGGGACAAAGGAGGAATTAGGACACAATAGATCCCTGTGTCTACCATCTTGTTACTCACCAATAATTATCGAATCCAGGAGTTATATTCCACCTTCATCTCCATTAACAGTCATCAATGTAGCAAATGTAGCACAACACCAGGAAGGAAAACAACTAAATGTATTGGTACAATTGTAAGGTTCAAGCTTATAATGAAGAGAAATGGAGAGTAATGGAAAACAAGAATTATTAAAGATAATTTGGATCTTGGCACTGGTTGCTTTTAGGCCTCTGATTTGCTGCTATTTTTACAAACTTAGAAGAAAGGAATTGAATTGGTTTGACTAAGTGTAATTGTTAGGCAGAGCTGTGATTTTGGGAAATGCAGTCAATATTAGAAAGGAAATTGTTAAGTTTGATTGAATGTTGACAAGATTAGGTAAGTGTCTCCAATCTTTCATGGCATGGTTCACTTCTTATTTAGGTTTTTAATCAGTTTTTTCTTGCCTAACTATTCTAAGATAAGCAAGGGGCAAAGTTTCCTTTTCAATTATAAAGGAACTTCACAAGTAGAGAGGAAATCTTTTCATTTATAAAATGAACTTCTGAAGTAGGAAAAAAATCCAGTCCCAGGCACTGACTATATAAAACTTGGGGTGACTCAATTTTACAAAGTGACTCACTGACAAAGTGGAATTCTCAATAGTATGCAGAAATAAATCAACTAATATTTTTACTTATTATTTCAATCACATCAACTTTATTGGGGCACTTTTCTATTTCCCTCTGCTTATGTTGAAGTTTTAAATTCAAATATCCATAAAACAACTTAGCTGGAAACCAAAATGCAGCTTTAATATTCAGTTTCCTGAATTTTATAATGCAAAATATGGATGCAAAATGCACAGATTAGGGAACCTATTATATATTGTAATGGAAATTGCATGCACAAATTCATTACACTAGATAAAACTGCATATAAAATATGTTTACTGCACTAGCAGAAATATTGCAAAATCTAAACACACAGAAAGAGACAAACTGATTTTTAAAAATTCCCAGATCAAACTTGTAAACAGGTTAAAACAAAACAAAACTGAAACGAAGATATGAGTTTAGTTATAACCCAAATAGGAGAATTGTGTTATTTTCTTGCAGTTTTTAAATGGGATAATGAATCAAAAATAAAGTTTAATGTGCATTAAACCAAAAATATACAGTACTTTATTCACTGAAATATCAAGATTCTAGGTGATGATTCTTATATGATGGTTCCATTGTGACAGAAAACAGTTTTGCAAAGCTCCAATTGTTAAAGCAGTATTGCCATTTCTGTCTCTCTTCTCAAGCACTCCATTGACTCCATTTTTCTAATTGACAGCACAAGGCATCACCAAATCCATAATTCAATTCAAGCTTTCTATCATCTTCTATGAAGTTGTAGTTTCAAATTGAATTAAATGCTTTACCATGCAGATCTGGATCCAGCTCTTTCTCATTAGGGGTGCACTTTTCCCTGAACAAGGCTACAACTCTTAACAACTCTCAGCTAAAGATACATGACATGGAGCATCATTAAGTTTATTAGACAAGGCTGGTGTACTTAAGTCCCAACTGGCACCTGGTACATTACCATTTGCCATTCTTCACTTCATATTTGGGTAACTCAAATTGCCTTGGAGCACTCTGAGTTAGTGTTTGTGAACTGCTCTAGTATTGCCTCACTCAACCAGCTCTGATACATATAGAAATGAGTTGTGCACAATCTAGCACTTAAGCTGTTTGCCGCTTTGGTGAATTGCCCTTAAAAGCATCCAGCATCTCTATATGATTGACAGTGATAGCACACATACCTTGAAAGCTCCACTGTCGATGATTAAGCCTTAATAAAAGCAAATAAGTTGGTGTCTGCAAGTACCATGCAGATGTCTATCTGGCATCTTGTAAATTAATCTGGGTGTTTATGCAGTAGATCATGATGAATGTATTGCTATAGCAACGTACATTTCTTCCATTTCCCCCCCTGCTAATTACCTTAACATCTCGACTAGCGACTAAACCTTTGCATTCTTAATGAGTGCATCGGAGAAAGCAACTCCACACTCTTCTTTCTTCTGCAATTGCTACGAGATAAAGTCAAGAGTGATGGATTGTTATTGATTATAGAAATATGATTGGAGCCTGCCATCCTGCCATTTTCAGATGTATGCCTCCGGGTTGATATTAGTGATCCATTATAACTCTGAGTGTAGCCTGCCAGTGATATAGCTTGAGTTGGCTGGAGTGAGTCATTAATGGATAAGACATTCTCCCCACCAGCTGCTAAGTTTGTTGTTCTTGCAGCTTCTCAACCCTTACCAGCTTGGGACTCAGCATGGCATTTGAATTAAGAATCTTTGCCTGGCACTGTGTTATCACACACCCACTAGCCAGGCACATTTATCTATTTAAGGGAAATGCATGAGATTTGGGGTGCCATTCACAGTCCCTTTGAAATCCTTGGCAGAACTCTGGCAGATTAGAATGGAGCTGGACTGCTCCCTCAAACTGAGGAATGGGGCAGAGTGGCAGAGGGAGACAGAGTTGGCAGACTCAAAATGGCAGTTTCATACTGTTCTCTTCCCTGTGAGCTTTTATTAACAAGCGTTTTAAAGGTTAGTTTGTCTAATAAAAGTTATCCATCCTTTCTTCACTCAATGAGACTAATGTACTACAAACACTGTGCTCTTCCCTGCAGATAGCTAAAACTTGTATTGCCATAAAAAGATGGATCTGATAACAGAAAAAAAAGGACACCAGAGCTGTCATCCCCATTTCAAAGAGAGTGTGGCAGAACTTTTGAAAATACAGAAAAATCACAGGGCATAAATAGCAAAGGCCTTTCAAAAAACATATGAAGCAGGTGCTTCTTTAGCTCCTGTCAGGCCGAAGCCATATATGACAACTTTGGCCACCTGTTATGCTTAGAATGTAGTTCTGCTGTGGGAAATTGGGAGGGGCTGTTGCATGAGGGTTGTAGAGACGTAGCCAAAACACATTCCTTTTAGACTCTCAAGGTCATCCTTTGACCAGCACCTGCCCGGAAGCTGATGGGAGTGGAGGACAACGCTGGCAGCCGATGAATGGTCAACGTGATGAACTTGTGGGTGTGGGGACAAGGACATGAACTTTAAACTGGGTGGAGAAACCCTCGTGACTTTAGATTTGGGTTTCTCACAGCTGTGCCAACATGGCTCTCTTAATAAATTGGAACTTTGAGGAATACTTTGCCTCGGACTCTGATTTAGGTTTGGATGCTATTTGGCAGCTGCATCATTTGGGTGCATAGAAAATAGGGGTATTAATAGTATATATTGTTAATTCAATCATTGCGGAATTGCAGTAAATATATTTAACTAGATTCCATAGGATCTAAGCTCCATTCACCATGAAAGACTGAGTGTTCTAGCGACAATCCATATACTCTTTATGATAGATTTGCTTTGAGAGAGAATGAAAACATTGTCACTTCCACCTACAGTTGTTTCATCATGTGGGCTTGCAGAAGAAAGTAATTATGAAATCCAATCACCTTATGAGGAAACAAACTATCATTTTTATCAGCATCCACTTCTGCAGTGGGACTGTCTATCTTCAAAGAGGTCTTTGGAACTAAATACCTTATGCGGAGAAAAGGGAGAATCTACTTGTACAATGAAATGTTCATTGGTTGCTTCAAATATTTTGGATGGGGCTTGCTCCATATTCAGCATCTGGGAAAATTGCCTACATTGTCGTCATCCTCCCCAAATTGTCATACCTTCTGCACAATGCAGTAGACCAGAGGTCTTCAAACTTGGCAACTTTAAGACTTGTGGACTTCAACTCCCAGCATAGCTGGCTGGAGAATTCTGGGAGTTGAAGTCCACAAGTCTTAAAGTTGCCAAGTTTGGGGACCCCTGCAGCAGACCACTCACACATAGTATGACTCACATTGCTGGATTTTTATAAGACACTCTTGTGCTACCATTTTCTCCTCCAAGCTGAAGAATGAACTCTATATCATGGAATCTGTACTAGGATGGGAGAGATTTTTTTTAAATTACATTTGCAAAGTTTCAACTAAATGAAAAACTGAATGTGTAAAAGAAGAGTCATATCTTTGATGCTTATTTTGGGGGAGTTGGAAGCAGTGGGTAAAGTATGGGCCTGGCTAGAATTAGAATCCCAGCTATATTAAACATTTTGATTTCTCCAATGATTTCTATAGGCATTTATTAATTCTAGCTATGGCACTTTTAAAAATAGAAATTTTGCACATTCTTGAGGAAACCTAAAGTTCTCTTTACTTATTTTTTATCTCCATTTGTCTCTTTTTCCCTTTTCATTGGCTCTATTTCATTATCACCTCTCAACCAGGTCTCAGTAGTTTTTTTCCTCTTTTCTTCTCAAGTTCCAAACAGGGATTTGAGCAAATACATAAGGAGTTAAAGTTAAAAGCTGCCCAGAGTAACCTATGTGTAAGATTGGGGGGGAGGGGTATGTAAATGTGTTAGATAGAAGATAGATAGATAGATAGATAGATAGATAGATAGATAGATAGATAGATAGATAGATAGATAGATAGATAGATAGATAGATAGATAGATAGATAGATAGATAGATAGATAGATAGATAGATAGATACTGTAGATAGATAGATGATAGATAGATAGATAGATAGATAGATAGATAGATAGAGAGAGAGAGAGAGAGAGAGAGAGAGAGAGAGAGAGAGAGAGAGAGAGAGAGAGAGAGAGAGAGAGAGAGAGAGAGAGATGTCAGGTTTTGATGACATCCTTCATCTTTCAATGTTCTGAACTTTTTGGTAATATGTATTAATTCATCTATTCATTTATTATTTTAAATGGTATTTATTATAGATTGTTCTTACCAGCAGACCTTCTTAAACTCCCTCCACCCACCCCCTGACACACACAAATATATTTTATATTTGCTTATATTTCTGACTTATTCCTAATCTATAATTTCTTTTATGTATGAAGAGGTGAATGGCTGATGAATGACTGGAGGTCATAGAAACTATCCTGGTGATTTAGTACTCACCTTTGCCCCATTCAAGAAGTTTGACATCTTCCTTGACTGTCAGAAAATAGCCTGGTTAATTAAAATAATTTACATTGAGGATCCTTCACATATACAGCATTTATGCTAGAAAATAGCATCACTCTTTAATTTTGGTGAACATAATTACCTGTATAGGACTGCTGCTATGAATAATTGGAAAGTCGCCCACACATTACATCAGACATTGAATCAACCCTGAGACTGATCTTTGAATTGTAGATAGCATAGAGTTTGATGGCAATGCCGTATCTAGCTTCAAATGTCACACATCTGTACTATTGCAGTGCACAATAAAATCTTTACAGTTAGCACACACCAGATACCTTAACTTACAAATATAGGCTTCCCACTGACGGCCAGGCATTGTGTTAATAATATAAAACACACTTGAGACTTTCAAAGAAAATGCAACAGCCTTGGAAAGTGCATTTAATAGCTACATGAAAGCTCTTCTATACAAGACAGAATAATGAAGTCAAAATAAGATACAACTGCAGATAAAGAAGGAAAGAATGCCTAGAAGCTAATAACACTTTAGGAATAATTGGTATAACAGGACCATTATTCTGTTGGTAATACAATTTTCTACTTTGATCAGGGTGATGTTTTGAATTTTGAAATCTGAGTCGCTAACAAGTATGGAGTTCTAAATCCTCTGCCTCCAATATCTAAGTAATGCTACAAGAAACAGCTTCAGAAAAACATTGTGCCAATATAGTTTAGCATATTATTCTCACTGATCAACAAAATGGCTATATGAAGCTCATGAACAGAGATAATAATAGACTTTAATTCCTACATTCCTACACATCAGGATAAGTCCTGAGAGGGTTTACAGACTGAGGCAGACACCGTTTCAAAGCTAACAGGTTTATTCAGCTCGTAAAAGGCTAACAGAAATAAAGCGCCAGTTTGACAGCTAGCGCGGCTCGCTCTGGCTAACAGAGAGTCAGCACCTCTGACAGCGCTTTATATAGTTGCACCAGAACGGCGGTGACCAATCAGAGTTCAGAGCAGCCGACATCAGCTGCGGACTTGAGGGAAGCCTGGATGCAGCACTCCTCCATCACTAGATGGTGCATTCATAGTCCTGCAGGTAGGCAGGCCTTCTTCTGGTTCTCTCGGACCGTCTGAGAGTTTCTATCGAAGCTGGACTAGGTGCAATCACCAAAGAAGTTCCTGCTGCCATCTCTGGAGGCTTTTCTGCTTTGCTGATTGCTCCCATCGCTGGAACAGAGTCCTCAGTGCAGGGTGAGTTGTACTTGCTTTGGTCAGCGTCGGTCGCCTCATCTTCTGGGATAGGCCCACCTGCAAGCAAACGTTTAGCTGGAATGTGTGGTTTATTTTCTGATATGTAAGCTTTTGTCTGAGTGCTCCAGCGACCCCTTAATTGATCAATGTGGCATTGCCACTTTTGTCCATCATCTAAAACCAGTGTATAGGACCTGGGGCCTGCTAGATCAGTTATAGTTCCTGCCAACCAGAGGGGGTGGCCTGCATAGTTTCTTGTATAAACAAGGTCCCCTGGTTGGAAAGTTCTGGTTTTTGAGGTTGAGTCCCTGGGAAGGTCTGGGGAATAGTTAGGGTGTAGTCTGCCCAGGTTAGTCTTTATTATCCTTCCCATTAGCAGTTCAGCAGGACTTTGATTTGTTTCAGGGCATGGTGTGGCATGCTGTAAAAGGATGTACTTTGATATTTTACAGTTCCAGTCCCCAGTCCCTAATCTTGCCAGGGCTTCTTTTACAGAGCGTACAGCCCTTTCCGCCCTACCATTTGTAGCTGGGGAAAAAAGGAGCAGTGAAAGTATGCCTTATGCCCAGTCCTACTAGGTACACTTCAAAAGGGCCTGAAGTAAATTGGGGCCCATTGTCAGAAACCAGAGTGTCTGGTATGCCATGGATGGCAAATAAGGCTTGTAAAATTTTGATCACGGATTCTGAAGTAGTGGAGGACATCAGCTTTACCTCCACCCATTTAGAATATGCGTCAACCCCTATGAAGAACATCTGACCTTGCACTGGGCCAGCCAGGTCTATGTGAAGTCGAGACCAAGGCCCTCTTGGCTTGTCCCATTCTGAAGGGGTTGCTTTAGGTGGGTTTGCCCTTGTTTCCTGGCAATTCTGACACCCAGAGACCCATTCAACAATATCTTGATCTATGTTTAGCCAGCAGATGTAACTCCTGGCCAGAGCTTTCATTCTTACAATGCCAGGGTGGCTGTCATGTAATGTAGCCAGGATGTGGTTCCATAATGCTGTAGGAATGATAACTCTATGTCCCCAGAGCAAACAACCTTTCATGGTAGACAGTTCATTTTGCCTTGCCTTGTAGGGTTGAAATTGTGGACCCCCAGAGTCTAAAGGTCAGCCTCTCTTGACCCAGTCCAAAACCTGAGAGAGGTCTTTGTCTTTGGAGGTGTGTTTGGCCACGTCTGCTGCTGACAGAATGTGTGGTAGATCCTCTATCATCAGTACAGAGTTAACAGGAGCTGGATCATCTACTGGAACAGGTAGAGGACATCTACTGAGGGCATCTGCATGTGCTAGATGCTTGCCTGGCCTATACTCTAGGGTGTAGTGATAGGCGGCCAGAAACTCCATCCACCTGCTCATCCTTGGGGACAGAATTTGAGGGGATTGCTTGTTTCCAGAAAGTATTCCAAGCAATAGTTTGTGGTCCATGACCAAAGTAAAATGGCGTCCATACACATATTCATGGAACCTTTTAACTCCTGTGACCAGGGCTAAGGCCTCCTTATCTATCTGTCCATAATTCCTTTCTGTCTGGGACATGGTATGAGAGAAGTAGGCTATTGAGTCCCTCGGGAGTTGGGCGGCATATAAGAAACCGTAATAAATTGGTGCCTCTAGTCATATTGGCAGTCTTTGACTAAGGACGGCACCCACACCATAAGGAGAGGCATCGCACGTCAATACTAATAGTAATTGTTCATCGTACTGCACGAGGAGGCTGTCTGAAGTGAGCAGCCATTTGATTTCTTGAAAGGCAGCAGCTTCTTGAGAGCCCCACAGCCAAGGTTTTTTGGAGTCTAATAGTCTATGTAAAGGCTCAGCCACTAAAGCCTTGTGGGGCAAAAAAAACACTGTAAAAATTGATGACGCCGAGAAACTGCTGCAGTTCTGTTTTATTCTTTGGAACAGGGGCTTCCTGAATTGCCCTTACTTTAGCCTTGGTCGGGTGCAGGCCTGAGGAATCAACCCTGTAGCCCAAGAATTCCACTTCTCTAACATCAATTTGTCTAGTTTAAGGGTGAGGCCCGCTTTTTTGAATTTCTGTAGCACGGCTCTTAAGCGAATTTCTAATTGAGATAGGTTCTCAGCAGAGACTAAGATATCATCAAAGTAGGGAGTACTTTGGAGTACTCTCTATCAAAGAGTACTTTGGAGTAGTCTCTCATCAAAGACTGGAATATTCCAGGGGCTACAGTAACTCAAAATTGGAGCCTGTGGCATTTAAATGCCCTCAATGAGTAACAATAGTTTGGGCCTCTGCTGTGGCCTCGTCTACAAGAATTTATTGGTAGGCCTGGGTGAGGTCCAATTTTGCAAAAATTTTGCCCTATCCAAGGGAGTGGAGGAGGTGTTGCACTACCAGTACAGGGTAGGCGAAATTCTGGAGGGCCTTATTGATCGTGCATTTATAGCCTGCACAGATTCGCACTGATCCACCAGGCTTAATGGGAGTAACTATTGGAGTTTCCCACTTAGAGTGGTCAACTGCCTCAAGGATGCCCTGACTGATTAGTTTATTCAAAGCAGCATCCACTCTTTTCCTCAGGGCAAAAGGAACTCACTTATGTTTCACACAAATGGGAGCGACCTGGGGATCCAAATTAAATGATAGGGGTTTTCCAGTGTACTTACCCAAGTCTGAGGTGAAGACAGTGTTGAACTCTCTGATGAGATCAGACAGGAGTGGCTCTTGGACATGATGGATTCCAGAGATGGAGAGGCCAAGGGAGTGGAACCATTCAAGGCCTAAAAGGCTAGGAAGTGGGTCTTCCACAATAATGATTGGAAGATGTCCAGAGAAACTTCCATACTGAATATGGAAGGGGCAGGTGCCCAAAATAGGAATGATCCCGCCTTGGTAATCTCTCAATTTTGTAGGGGCTGGTTTAAGTTTAGATTTTGTAAATTGGGGAACCAATTTTTTTATAGTCTGCCAAGATATAAGAGACATGGAAGAACCAGTATCTACTTCCATTTTACATGGAGACCCTTCTAATCGTATAGTGATTAAAAAATCTTTCTGTTGCTAATTGCATTTCCAATTATGTTTTCAGGGGGATAGCTATCATTATTAATAGTAAAGCATTTATCTCCCAGGGTTCAAATTTGAAGGAGTAAGGCTGCCATTCTCCACAGAAGGGGATCTATCATAGTGGCTTCAGCTCTTTGTAGTGACAGCTCAGCTCAGTGACTGATTCAGCTCCGTGTCTATAGCCTCGATTCAAGATGTCTCGATCCCACCTTCGTCACCAAGTTGATAAGTCCTGAGAGGGCTTACAGACTGAGGCAGACACCGTTTCAAAGCTAACAGGTTTATTCAGCTCATAAAGGGCTAACAGAAATAAAGCACCAGTTTGACAGCTAGTGCAGCTCGCTCTGGCTAACAGAGAGCAGCAAAGTCAGCACCTCTGACAGCACTTTATATAGTCGCGCCAGAATGGCGGCGACCAATCAGAGTTCAGCAGCAGTCGACGTCAGCTGCAGACTTGAGGGAAGCCTGGACGCAGCACTTTTAGTCTCCCAAGATATCCTCTAATATGAGAAAGTTTATATCCTTTATGATTAGCCACTTTGCTGGTTTCATGAATGCATTTGTCTTAGCTCCTTTTAAAAAACAACCAAGTTAGTCAATGTCATTACACTGAACAAAGATGAACTGTGCAAAGAAAGATTTACTTTGATCTATATTGATGGAAACCTTATTCAAGTTCATTGGATGATTTTGGGTTCACTGTTATAAATACTGTGGGGAAATGTCACATTAAATCAAATTTCATACTACTTTACCATACTCACCTTAATCTACATTTTTTTTCTAAAATAAAAAAGTCTGAGATGTACCTTTTAGATATACATATTTTCTAGTTTCAAAATATTTTCTAGTTTCAAGATGTGGTGTTCATACATCTGGCAAAGATGAAAATCATGATTATTAATTATTTTATCTAAAACACTTTTATGATGATTTATCATAAATTTGTATAAAGGCATTATGCAAACAATGTAAAAGGCATTATTCCTTTCTTAATGTTCCTAACTGGATTTTATATTTTCCATAACAGGCATAATTGTGTTATTGTTTTCAAGTAATCTGCCATAACCACTTTCCTGATCAACCATGATCAGCTTTAACCCATCAATCAACAGGTGAAAGTAGAATGCATCAATATATATTTTATAATTTTTGTATCATATTTCTGTTTCAAGCCCACCCCCTCACTTGGAAGGAGGGAAGAAGAGAAAAAAAGAGAGAGAGAAGACATATTGTTTAGAAAACCTTTCCTGCTCTGTCCTTCTTTTCTTTGTCAAACATAAAATGAAACAAAATAGAATAGAAAAGTGCAAATATTGACAATAAATATAAAAAACTTTTGCTGCAAATCAGGTGAAAACCTTCCTTCTAGAATCTTGATCATTTCCAAATATCAGGGATATAGTCAAAAAGAAGCTAGGCATCCTCAACATAGAGTTATTAATACACCATAATATATTATCAATTCCATTGATTTCAACATGTGAGTAAGTAAATAATATAGTAGAGTAAGTCCAAACCACATATTGAATGTGCCAAATCTTGAATTGAATTTCCAGCTGCAAGACAACTGAAACCAACCATTGTTAAATATTACCTGAAATATCTCTCTCTCTCTCTCTCTCTCTCTCTCTCTCTCTCTCTCTCTCTCTCTCTCTCACACACACACACACACACACACACACACACACACACACACACACACACACACACGAGGGAGGGAGGGAGGGAGGGAGGGAGGGGGAGAGAGAGAGAGAGAGAGAGAGAGAGAGAGAGAGAGAGAGAGAGAGAGAGAGAGAATTCTTTTCAGCAATCGTAGCAACCTCACTCCACAACAAAGTAAAAACGTTCATCTATATATATAGGATGTGTAGGAATCTATTACCTACATCCTTTCATTGAAAGAATTAGATTTGATACAGATGTACTAGAGCTGATGCATAGAAAACAATATTTTTTATCATATGTTTCTCCCAAGTAACATCCATCAGGAAAAGAGTGGAGAGCCAAGTCAGAACAGATGTTTTCTTTCCAGGAAGTCTTCAGTTCAATGATGGCATCTCTGGAAGACTCTTAAGCCATACTTGAGATTAACCTCTATATAAAGATATGGTGACTTCCATTTGATAGATACAGTATGATTCTTACAAATCTCCTAAATTTCAGGTCCCCATTTAAAGTATCTCTTCCTTGATTTATATTTATATTTAATTTTAATTTTAAATATTTTAATTTTAATTTATACAGTAGTACAGTTAAACTGGAATTTTTGTATTTGGGATAAAATGAATAAAATCTACAAACTTAGTAACATTACACTATTTATATCTTCATTCCTTTATATGTCTCTCTTGTTTGATTTTATCCAAAGAAAGATTTGCACATGATTTTCAGCATTTGAGAAGCCATTGTTTGGTCACTATATATAAATTATTCATTGTCATATGTTAGCATAGTGTCAAAGATAAAATATTACATATAATTTATATTGACCTTAACCAAAATTCTTGTTGCAAGTAACATTTCTCCATGTACAAGCTACTTTTTGATATTCTACACGATGAGCAATGGGGGATTATATTCAAAGACACATTCAATTGCCTAAAATAAATCTATTTAAATGGTTAGCAGACTATTTATTCTAGAAATACCTTATAATATATGAAAATTCAAATGACAAAAAAATCCAAATGATGGTGTCATGTTGGTAAAGATATAATATGATAAATATAAGAATAAATATTATGCTCTGCTGTATGAGACTGCTGTATGAGACATATTGATTGATGTTTTCTAATTATAGATCTGGTCCTCATTTATACATTTACACTGAAGAAAGAATAAGAATTTGAAAAAGGCCTCACTTTTTCCTTCCTCTTGCATCCAATAGGAGTTAAGTGCTATCACCTACTGTATTCATCATTTTTACTCTTAGCACCAGGGGGTGGTATTCAGCTGGTTTGGACCGGTTTGGTCAAACCGGTAAAAGCGACCTGTGGGCCCACCCGCTATGCCGTCCTATTTCTGCATGTTTTGAAGCCGCATGCATGCGTGCAAGCCGCACATGCCAGAAAAGCGCATGCATGGAAGGTCACAAAGCGCATGCACGCGCTCACATTTGCGAACCAGTAGGGAAGGTAAGTGAATACCACCTCCGCTTAGCCATCACATAGATAGACATACTCCAAAATGATATGTCCTCAATCTACCCCTGCTGATCTCCCAGCAATACATCCACTGACATAATAATCAAATATATCCATCTTGTTTGTTTATTTATTACATTTATATGCCACCTAACTGTCCTGAGTGACTTGGGGCAGCTTTGGTCATCCTCTTCTTCTCTTTCCTTCCACTTTTCACAGCATTATAGAGTTCTCAAGGTAGATAGATCCTCACATAATGCATGCAAAAGTATTACTGTTATTATTACTTAATACTAAGATAATTTCGAAGGGACGCGGTGGCTCAGTGGCTAAGACGCTGAGCTTGTCGATCACAAGGTCAGCAGTTCAGCAGTTCGAATCCCTAGCACCGTGTAACAGGGTGAGCTCCTGTTACTGGTCCCAGCTTCTGCCAACCTAGCAGTTCGAAAACACATAAAAAATGCAAGTAGAAAAATAGGGACCACTTTAGTGGGAAGGTAACAGCGCTCCGTACGCCTTCGGCATTTATACATGCCGGCCACATGACCATGGAGATGTCTTCGGACAGTGCTGGCTTCTCAGCTTAGAAACAGAGATGAGCACTGCCCCTAGAGCCGGAAAAGACTAGCACGCATGTGTGGGGGAACCTTTACCTTTACCTTAAGGTAATTTCTTACTTACTGCTACTAAGGCAATTTAAATAGAAAAAAGTCCTTCCAAAGACATATTTAATTAAGAGGTTTTTAAAAACACTTTAATACTGATCATAAGGAAGCTCCCTAAAAAGAAATTTTGTTGATTTTCCAAAATTGGATTCTTCTTTATGAATTTTTAAACTTTTTTTTTTGCAAGTTTCATTTGAGGTAATATTATTTTGGCATAGAAATTTAAGCTTCAAATCAAACAAAAATATCAGAAAATTTACACTAACATTTTCTTGTCACCCAAAATATAATTACTTGAAACTTTTATTATGGGGTGTTTCAGCAACCAATTCACTGTTTCATGCATATATTATGTGTGCCTAATGTAATATAAATTAAAATGTGCTGTATTGGCATATCCTTAAGCTCCAGTACACAGATTTGGCTATTTTGTCACGATCAACATTTCAAGATATAATGGATAACATAAATAATATCCTCTTCAAGGCATGTTTTGTTTTTGATGACCACATAGACAAGTTGAAATTCTTTTCTTGCAATAATATAGAAATGGTATGCTACCACCTTATCATGCAACTTTTAAAAGTTTTCTAACTTTCCAGTTTAGTTTAAAGCCCTGAAATTGAGATATGCAAATCCTAATGAGGCCTTTTTTTTGGTCAATAAGTCACATCTAGCTCATTGCTACTAATTGGACAGAAACAGGTATACAGATATTGAAAAATGTATGCACACATTTATGTATGGTATTGCTAAAGAGAACATCTCTGTAACATCTGTGTTTGCCTTACCTAACACAAGTCTTCTCTAAATTTCTCATTTTTTTCAACTCCAAGAGATTGGCAGAGAAAGGAGTTAAAATACAGAGTTTAAGGTAAGTTCTCTTTGTATTCTTATTTATGTTGTACCAGATTTACTGAAAGAAATATGATTTTCCACCTACAAATAATTTCTTTTGAAGTTGGATTGTGGTGTTATCTTATAGCAATAAGTAAATAGCATAGTAAGAATAGTGGCAAGTTCTAAAACCAGTATATTTTGCTATTTTATATCTGACTGAGCAAAATACACCAGTACTTTTAGGGCAGGCTTCAGGGAAGTTTTTCTTTATTTTATTTTTTTATTCTGATGTCCAGAATAAAATGATAATGTTTAGGCAATATCTTTTTAAACTGAGCAGGACATTTACTGTTGCCCCTACAATGGGTCAAAATATTTAACAGGATGGGGCAAAGTCTCTGTAAAGCCACAGTTCAATTTAAGTCTTCATTTTCGTGTGACACATTATTATTATTGTTATTGTTATTGTTATTGTTATTGTTATTGTTATTGTTATTGTTATTGTTATTGTTATCGTTATCGTTATCGTTATCGTTATCGTTATCGTCATCGTCATCGTCATCATCATCGTCCTCTTTTATTCATTAAACCAGTGTTTTTCAACCTTTTTTGTGCAAAGGCACACTTTTTTCATGAAAAAAATCACGAGGCACACCACCATTAGAAAATGTTAAAAAAATTTAACTCTGTGCCTATATTGACTATATATAAAGTAATTCTCTTGAATAGGAATCAAATAAACAAAAAGAAATTATTTTTCTTTCTTTCTGTCTGTCTGTCTGTCTTCTTTCTTCTTCTTTCCTTCCTTCCTAACATCTCTTTTTCTTTCTTTCTGTCTTCCTTCCTTCCTAACTTCTTTCTTTCTGTCTGTCTGTCTTCTTTCTTCTTCTTTCCTTCCTTCCTAACATCTCTTTTTCTTTCTTTCTGTCTTCCTTCCTTTCTAACTTCTTTCTTTTTCTTTCTTTCTTTCTTTCTTTCTTTCTTTCTTTCTTTCTTTCTTTCTTTCTTTCTTTCTTTCTTTCTGTCTTTCTGTCTTTCTTTCTTTTTCTTTCTTTCTTTCTGTCTGTCTTCCTTCCTAACTTCTTTTTCTTTCTTTCTTTCTTTCTGTCTTTCTGTCTTTCTGTCTTCCTTCCTTTCTAATTTCTTTTTTCTTTCTTTCTTTCTTTCTTTCTTTCTTTCTTTCTTTCTTTCTTTCTGTCTTTCTGTCTTTCTGTCTTTCTTTCTTTTTCTTTCTTTCTTTCTGTCTGTCTTCCTTCCTAACTTCTTTTTCTTTCTTTCTTTCTTTCTTTCTTTCTGTCTTTCTGTCTTTCTGTCTTTCTTTCTTTTTCTTTCTTTCTTTCTGTCTGTCTTCCTTCCTAACTTCTTTTTCTTTCTTTCTTTCTTTCTTTCTTTCTTTCTTTCTTTCTTTCTTTCTTTCTTTCTTTCTTTCTTTCTTTCTTTCTTTCTTTCTTTCTTTCTTTTTCTTTCTTTCTTTCTTTCTGTCCATCTGTCTGTCTTCTCCTTCCTTCCTTCCTTCCTTCCTTCCTTCCTTCCTTCCTTCCTTCCTTCCTTCCTTCCTTCCTTCCTTCCTTCCTTCTGTCTTTCTCCCTGTAGGAGAAAGAAGGAACCTCTGTTGCCGTCTCCCGCGGGGCTGCAGCCACCCGACTGAGTCCCCGACCGTGGCAGCATCCCTGCTGTTCTCCGGCCAAGCGGCGAAGGAGCCCTGGAGCCCTGACGCCGCCCTGCATCTCGGTCTCTTGGGGCTTGTCCGGCAGCCTGCTGGGAAGGCTGCGACGCAGGGAGGGAAGGAGCTGCTATTGCCGCTCCGGCATGTCTCTGTGGCTGACCGGGGAGCCGCGTCCTTGTTAACAATGGAGAAGCTGCGTGGAGCAGAGGCGCCTGGCGAGCGAGGCGAGTGGCTGCATCGGCGGCAGGCTCCTGCCCGCATCTCCCGCCCGCTTGCCCACCTCTTGCCTTAGCATTTAAAAGAATGAGAGGCGGGCGGGCGGGAGACGCGGGCAGGAGCCTGCAGCCGATGTAGCCACTCACCTCGCTCGCCAGGCGCCTCTGCTCCGCGCAGCTTCTCCATTGTTAACAAGGACGCGGCTCCCCTGTCAGCCACAGAGACATGCCGGAGCGGCAATAGCAGCTCCTTCCCTCCCTGCGTCGCAGCCTTCCCAGCAGGCTGCCGGACAAGCCCCAAGAGACCGAGATGCAGGGCGGCGTCAGGGCTCCAGGGCTCCTTCGCCGCTTGGCCGGAGAACAGCAGGGATGCTGCCACGGTCGGGGACTCAGTCGGGTGGCTGCAGCCCCGCGGGAGACGGCAACAGAGGTTCCTTCTTTCTCCTACAGGGAGAAAGACAGAAGGAAGGAAGGTAATACAGCCGATAAATACAGTAATAGAGGCATCTCTGTGTCCCGAAACCAACTTTCGGGACACAGAGATGTCCCGTAGCAAAAACACCCGGCGGGTGTTTTTCCCACAGCACACCTTACACTATGTCACGGCACACTAGTGTGCCGCGGCACAGTGGTTGAAAAACACTGCATTAAACATGAAACTCAGTCAACTGAACATTCAGAAATGCATCACAAATACCATTGACTGGTGCTAATGTTTGATACGGGTTGCTGCCAGCGTCCTAGTACCTTCTTAAAATGTACGATGTTCCAAGTAGTGCAGTTTTTTGCAGTTCCACTGGTGTTATTGCAGGAAGCTGCAATTTATTGATGTACTTTGTAAAATTCTTCGACATGGTGCCAAGTGCCCGATGACAATTGGTATCACTGTCACAAGTTTCATCCATAATCACATAGTTTTGATGGCCAGGTTGCGATATTTCATGGCTTTTTTTTCAGTTCTTTTTCTTTGACTCTGGCATCTCCTGGTACAGCGATATCAATAAATTGTACGCTTTGGTTTTCAACAACTATGATATCTAGCGTGTTATGTTCCAAATGACGATCCATCTGTATTCGATAGTCGCTCAAGATCTTCACCTTCTTATTTTCAATAACATTTTCCACTTTATGTTCCCATGACTTTTCGGATACAGGTAAGTCATATTTTTACATAATGACCAGTGGATTAATTTAGCAACTCGATCATGTCTAGCTTTGTAATCAGTTTGTGCGATTTTGCTGCACTCACATATTAAACGTGAAACAGTTTCAACTTTGTTGTTGCAAAGTCAGCAGTCGGCAATTATTAGTATTAGTATTAGTATCTCAAAACATTAAGCCAGCAACAGATCTAAATGTCTCAATGCATTTGGAATTCAACATGGATCCAAATCAAACTCAGATCAAAATATGCATTGAACCTACATTTCAATGTCTAAGTTGTAGAAATAGTTCATTTAAGTAGTTTATGGTAGAAAAGGTGTACCTTATATTAGTCTAACGTATCTGTTTATTTGCTTGTTTAATTTATACCCTATCTGGCCTGCTGATTAATCAAGATACTACAAAATGTTAAAAACAACAAAAATAAACAGCAAAAAAGCAGATTAAAATGAATTATAAATAAATACTACTTAGTATTCCACTTTTCACATTTAACTGACAAGTTCTGCCATTTTTCCATCTAAAATGAAAAGGGACAAAAATCTGGGGAATGGAGAGCTATAGGAGAGGACACCTAATAGCTGACATTTCATGGAAGTGAAAATAAGACTGTTCAAATATAAATATAAAGACTAATTTTATTTATTTGACCATTTGTGTACACTGGAGGGGTTAACTATGAAGACCAAAACCACACATGGGCCTTTGAAAATATTGGATGCTGCTTTCAAAGCTGTTCCAGTTGCTGCCAAACTATGGGACATAGGGCATTCAGCAATATACAAAATGCATTGCACAAAAGACCTGTTGTAAATGTAGCCTAGTGGATTTTTGAATGAAAATAGCATTAAGAAAGTAGAATGAAGCCTATGACTTATATTTTGCATGGCAGTTTAAATTGTCACTAATGTTGTGCTTCTAGAAAGGCACCATTTTAAGTTTAGGCATCCAGAGAAGCCCCACATAGATAATTACCTTCAGTCCGTTTACTTTTTGGAGTTGTTAATTTTATTTTATGGTGCACAAGAAGTATCAGCTTTTATAGCCATATTCCCTTTGGTGATAAAGAACAGAGGCAGTGAATTGTCATAACTGTAGTAACAGGTCACACTGGGTTCTACTCTTGCTTTCAGATGCTAAAAAAAATAGTGCAAATATTTTACTTAGAAACTTCTAATGCATTTCATTTCTCTTCAGCTAAAATTGTTTAAGCCAGGAGTGGGGTACTATGGTCCTTTTATGAACTGTAGGTTTCAACTCTCAGAATTCCTGAGTCTACAAGTCATAAAAAGACTATGGTTCCCCACCCCTGGCTTAAGCCAATGTTATACCCAGATGCAGATTATTTTCACAGTGTATATTTAAATCTTCTAAGAGAGACCATAGTTTAGAACGTTAAGGCTGATGACCTGGATATTGCTGTGATCATAGAGCCATTATGGATTTCCCGAGTGCCATCACTCTGCTAAACAAATAATTCCCTCACCACTGTCAAACTATTCATTAGGCTGCATTACTATTACTATTAGTTTTTCTCATCGTTCCTATCACCCATCTCCTTATGACTGTATGACTGTAACTTGTTGCTTGTATCCTTATGATTTATTTTAATATTGATTGTTTCCTGATTTCTAATTTGTACCCTATGTCAATCATTAAGTGTTGTACCTCATGATTCTTGACAAATGTATATTTTCTTTTATGTACACCGAGGGCATATGCACCAAAGACAAATTCCTTGTGTGTCCAATCACACTTGGCCAATAAAGAATTCTATTCTATTCTATTCTTGAGTTGCTGACTGTTTCTTAGACTTGGTTCCTTGTACAAAGAGATAAGTAAAGGATGACCTTTTTGAAGACTTAATCTTAAGTGGTAGAGAACATTTGGTAAATGCTTCACCCATCAAAGCTGGTAGATTGGTGATGATAAAGAATAATCAAAACTAGCAACCCTCTGTAAAGAGTGTGCTGCTTAACTTTTCCGAATATTAACAGCTCCACTAAACAAAACGTATCACTAGGAATAAAAGAAAACAAAGACCAGTCTAAAAACAAAGAAGCCTTTTTGTTTTAGTGCAGACTTTAATTGAAGAAATGTATTTTTAAAAAAAACTTAGCCAGGTTTTCAAAAGTATGTATTAGTCACTAACAATATAGTCTCATGCATATGCTCAATATTTAGGCAATTTACTATTTTTATCTTAATTAAGATATATCTTTTCAGCCAGCAACAAGCCAAGTCATCTGTACTGTCATTATGTTAGTACAGTTCTAAATTCATGGGTCTGTCTGGCATTGGGGGATGCTTCTTAAGATAATTCTTTAAAATAATCTTATGTACATGTAGTTTTATTTTTCTGGTGGTTCTTTAAGGAAAAGAAATTTAGCAAACTGATAATCGTATCATTTATATTATAGCTTTATAGTGCTGTGGCATGCTTCAGTATGGTTCCAGATTTCAATGGGCATCTTTGACAGCTCTAATAACCCACTTCCTGCCCCAGAATATTTCTTCCCCATAGGTTTATCTTTAGTTCCATGCAAGTACTCTGTGCTTCAGTTTTTAAAAAATGGCTTGTCTTCTGATCCAGTATGGTGGCAAATCTATTTTCCATGTTTAAAAAGTTTTATTTTCTTCTCTGACGTAATTTTCTGTATTTCTGGGTTAGATTTTTTTTTTAGAATTTTATGTAATGGTACTTAGGAACTTTCTTTATGGTGAGGTAGCTGAGGATGCTACTGACATTTCTTTGCATTTTTGCATTTGTCCATCTGCAGCTTCAAATGTTCTGATCATTCTTCCTGATCAGAAAAGGTCAATGGGATGAAATCCTTCTTAGGATTTAATTGAAGGATAAGGAATCGTGGATACTGCAATCTATCAAACCAATGAGCATAGGTAGTCCTTACTTAGTGACTATAATTGGAACCTGCAACTTGGTCTCCAAGGGTCACATGACTAAATCACATGACTGTGATGGGCGTATGACCTTACTTCCTCTTTGGTCATTAGACAAAGTGTTAAGCTAAGCAAAAAAGATCACATGGTGTGATTTATGATTTTCCTTCCACCATCTCTATTATATGCAAACTGATTGAGAAGCAAGCAGATGCAATAATGTGATTGCAGAATGCTGCAAGTCATAAATGAAAGAACTGGTTGCAAAACTATTCTTTACCATGTCATAACTCTGAATGGTTGCTAAACAAGGTAATTGATAAGCAAGGACTATTTGAATAATAAAATATGAGACATATATACATATAACCATACATCTTACCCACCTTGTACCAAATTGCTTTCCTGCAGCTAACCAATAGGAGAATATGAAAAATGGCACAAGGTAGCATTCTATGGAGGAATTCCAGCCTAGCCCTTACCACAAACACCATCTTCTGATATAGCACAACTGAGTGGTAAAGAAATTGTCTCAATTGCACAACAAAATATTGTGGGAACCCAGAAGAATGCAGCTAATCTGGAAGTGACACAAATGTGCAGGTATCCTTGGTATGTAGCAGAGGTGGGTTGCTCACGATTCGGACCGGTTCTTTAGAATTGGTAGCGGGAATTTTTCCCCGCTCGCTGAACCAGGAGCAATCACCGGTTGGCCACTCCCCGAACCGGCTCTAATGCCGGCACTGTAGGCACCGCCATCTTGTTTTTTGCTTCTGCGCACACGGAAAAGCTGTTTTTTGCTTCTGCGCATGCGCAGAAGCTTGGTTTTCAGCACTGTGCATGCTTTTGGCAAAGCACAGTGGTGCAGCACAGCACACAATGCACATGCGCCCACGCAGCGCGGGAAGAAGCGAACCGGCGGCGAGGTAAGTTAGAACCCACCCCTGATATGTAGTCATTGGCTCCAATAACAGTTGATTAATAGGATAGAAAAGCAAGAATTCTGACAACTAATACAATTAACACAGAAGAACTTTAGATTCAAAATGCAATGACTCCAGTTTTTGCATATGCCAGTTTACCATTAAGGCTGTATTATTCCAGCAATTTAGTAGGCCTTTCAATATTTTCTTCGCTAAGTTAGTCTGTGGAGTAGTGTTTCTCAACCTTGGTGGTTTAAAATGTGTGGATTTCCACTCCCAGAATTCCCCCACCATCATGAGTGCTGGGGAATTCTGGGTGTTGATCCACATATCTTAAAGTTACCAAGGTTGAGAACATTGCTATGGAGTAACAATTCCAGTTCTACCTTTGTGCACAAGGATATCCACTTCATTTCTAATTCTACTGGTGTGTAGCCAGCCATTTCAGATCTGCTCTCAGCTGTTGTCTTTTTTCATTTGTAATGATGATTGGGATGGTAATAGTAAGGTTTCTGATTTTGACGGGTGAAGGGGGGTGGAGGTAGGATGGTGCTAAAGCGTTCATTGCAGACTTCTTGTGAATTTATCTTCATTGTTCTTCAAATACACACTCTGCTATTACTAATCCTGTCAGTGAAACCCATGCTTAAAAGGCTTTATCACCTACCCCAGTGCCTACATCTGAACGGGATTATTAACACAGTAAGATTGTGACTATCCATTCTCTCCCAGGTGGCAGAACAGTCATGATAGTAGGAATTAGTCTCTTTTGAGAATTCTTATGAATTTTGAAGCTAGTCCCAATGTGAGATGAATGTTCAAAAAAGCCAAGATAATGTTTTGATCAAGTAGTAGGATATTCGTATAACTGTATCAACTGCAGTAAGGATAGCAAAGCATTCTTTTCTACCACTATGGCATTTAATAGTGCTAGCTACTAAACAATGTGATATCACTTTTAGTTACCCTAAAACGCCTACATTTTTGGTAGTATGTTGTGAATGTGTTAATCATAATCAGCATTGCTACTTGGTATTCAGGTGGCACCTCCAGTCAGAGTCTCTGTGGAGTGGCGGCATACAAGTGTGAAAAATAAATAAATAAATAAATAAATAAATAAATAAATAAATAAATAAATAAATAAATAAATAAATAAATAAATATCTTTTTCCAGATTTACTTAATTAATGAACCAAGACTGTTCTAACAATACATACTTGGTTAATATTCTGTAAAATGTAAGGGAAAAATCAGACTGGGGAAGGCTGTTTTATAAGAAAATGTGTTTACCGAATTACCATATACCATAATCCCATATGAGAAAGGAAAAAAATCACTGCTAAAATGGGATTTCTATCCACACTAAGGAACTGGTTCTCCTTCCCAGTTAACTGTGTCACACATTTTTATCAATCAAAATCAGGGGCGGGTTTGTCTTACCTGCCTACAGGTGTGCTGCGCGCGCATAATCTCGTTTAGCGCGCGTGCATGCTCACTACGCACGTGCATCCCCTCGTGCGATTTTGCTTCCTGCGCATGCGCGGAAGCAAAATCTTGCGAGGGGACACACGCGAGAGAGAGATTTTGGCAATTTTTTGCTTCCACGCATGCACGGAAGCAAAAATCGCCAAAATAGCGTCCGTGTGTGTGTCCCCTCACGAGATTTTGCTTCCGCGCATGCGCAGGAAGCAAAAAATGCCCAAAAATTCCAGAAAAAAGATGGTGCCGCGCAACGGACCAGCAAAGATGGCACCGGAGCCGTCACGTGCAAATTGCACAATTGGCAGGTCCCTACAGGAACGGCATATGGACTGCACCCGTAAGAACCCACCACTGATCAAAATACTAATAATTGGTCAATTAATTTATATAGAAAGCATTATAAGGGCATTATAAGACCCTTATAATGGCAGAAATACTATTCTTTTAACAGAGCCAGAGGTCCAGTAATTGGAATAACCACATACTGTACATTGCTGGGGAGCCCATATTTCATCAGAAATTTTTATTGCAAACTTTGAGTGAGGAAAAGTCCATTGGGGGCCTCTGTAATTCTTCAACACACAAAGGTCCAAATATGAATTGGAAAAAAATGTTTGATGCTAGACCAGAGCTGGGATGGGAATATTTATTTTCCTTTCCAATGAATATTCCTCTACATGTCTTTCTCCTATATACATCCACAGGATAGAACTGTGTGGTGTTAATCCCTTTCACACTTAACTGGGAGATGGCTCAGCTGAGCTGCCTTTGCTACATATATAAGAAGTGGTTGCCACTTCATCAAGCTGAGACTAGCATGGATTCATCCATGTGGGTTTCTTGGCAACAGTATAGAAGTGGTTTCCCATTGTCTTCTTCTGGAATACTATTTTGACTTTCCAGTCAAGCCTATAGCCATGGGATTTCCTTATGGTTTCCTATCTAAGTAGCCAGGTCTAATTCTGCTTACTATTTTTATTTTTATTTTAAATCAGCAAGTTTAGCATCTGGTGTGGAGTCACTTCTATAGAGGTAATTTGAATGTTCCAGAATTTAAAGAAAATGTGGCCAGGAATGTCAAATTGAGAAGGAGTAAGCTTTGATTATACATCTGCTTCTCTGAAACAATGACACCAGACATCTTATTTGTGGTAACATGTCTGGTACAGCAACATTTAGGAATGTCCTAGTCAGCTTTTACATCTTCTGTTCTTTTATCAGTGTTTCCTCTTTATGTGAATTCTTGATCTTTATTATGGAAATACCCAATTTCAAATCAATATCTGAAGGATTTCCTTTAGGTTTGGGGATAGAAAGATTTGATGAGCTTTAAAATGTATTTTAAATTGCTTGAAACAAACAAAAGGACAAAAAAATAAGAAAGAGTAAATTATTTAGTGGGGGGGGGAACTATTCCAAACAAAAAACGTTTCCACTTTCTAGGTCATTGCTGGGAAGTATTTATTTAGAAGCATTCTGTACAACCCAAGACATATATTGATAGAAATTATTAATGTAGCAAAACTAGTAAGTAATTACGTTTTATTAATCTTTCATATTAGGATATCTCTACTTCTATCTCATCTTTCATACTAACTTTCTGTATCAAGTTTCATAGGATGTACTCAAATGAGTTCTTCTGATACTACAAATATATAAATATTCCTAAGAGAAACATATCTTTTTTTTCTGAGCGGTGAAAAGAGACTGGGGGGCATTTGCAGGTTTTTGCATTTTTGTCAGTATCCATGGGGTTTGTGTGACTATGAGTAAGGCAAGAGCAAGAATTCTAATCATAACTGAACTAATTAAGCAAAAATTATGTGATTTTCATTTTGGTATGTACATTCTGACCTCTTTAGAGTTGTGATTAGGCATAACTTACTACTTGTCAATGGGCATTTAAAAAATCTGATATATTATATTATAAATATCACATTTAAGTAGGAATTTAAGTGAATCTGGATATATATTAAGCTTCTTGCATCTTGTTGTGCTCTGCAAACATAAATGTATTGTCTACCTCTAGAAATTTTTTGAAAAGAGGGCGGGTCCATAACTCCGTGGAACCCAGTTCAGTCCATAGACTTATTTAATTTCAGTTTGTAGAACTGAGAAAGATAGTTTCCAGAGATCTTCATATGTGGTTAATAGTATCAGAACATGCACCATTGGAAGATAAGTGTGGCTGAGCTCCATGGAGGTTTTTCTTTCAATAGAGCAATTTCTTGGAGTCAGCACATTTTATGTATCACAGTTAGGCTTTTCTACTACAGACCTGCACATGTTTATTCAGAAGCACTAATTTAATTAATTAATTTAATTTAATAGATTTGTATGCCGCCCAACTCCCAAGGACTCTGGGCGGCTGACAGCATTTCAAATCATTATTACATATAAAAACATATAATTAAAAATTAAAAAAATTAAAAAATATCAGACATTCATAACCAAGGGGGGAGACCCAAATATAGTCTGATTGGTCTCACTTTCACCCTGCCTGCCAGAAGAGCCAAGTTTTTATTGCTTTAAGGAAGGCCAGCAGGGTGGCGATAGTCCTAATCTCTGGAGGGAGTTGGTTCCAAAGGGAGGGGGCTCCCACAGAGAAGGCTCTCCCCCTCGGCCCCGCCAACCGGCATTGCTTGGTTGATGGGACCTGAAGGAGACCAACTCTGTGGGACCTAACTGGTCGTAGGGAGGTATGCAGCAGGATGCGGTCCCGAAGGTAACCTGGCCCTGAGCCATGTAGGGCTTTAAAGGTCAAAACCAACACCTTAAATTGGGTCCGGAGACTAATGGGCAGCCAATGCAGCTGGCGGAGAATGGGTGTCATGTGGGTGTACCTAGGCATACCCACCACAGCTCACGCAGCTGCATTTTGCACCAATTGTAGTCTCCGGATACTCTTCAAGGGTAGCCCCATGTAGAGCGTGTTGCAGTAATCCAGCCGGGAGGTGATAAGGGTGTGATTGACTGTGAGTAGAGCCTCCCTCTCCAAGTAGGGTCGCAATTGGTGCACCAGGCGAACCTGTACAAAGGTCCCCCTAGCCACAGCTGAAAGATGTTGCTCCAATTTTAGCTGTGGATCTAGAAGGACACCCAAATTGCGATCCCGTTCTGAGGGAGTTAATTTCTCCCCCCCAAGAACCAAGGAGGGACAATTGACAGAATCCTTGGGAGGCAATATCCATAGCCACTCGGTCTTGTCAGGGTTGAGTTTTAGCCGGTTCAACCCCATCCAGACCCTAACATTGTCCAGGCAGCGGCCCATTACGTCCACAGCTTCCCTGAATTGAGACGGGGTGGAGATGTACAACTGGGTATCATCAGCATACTGCTGATACCTCACCCCGTGTCGTCGGATGATCTCACCCAGAGGTTTCATGTAGATGTTGAACAGGATGGGTGAGAGGACCGAGCCCTGCGGCACCCCACAAAGTAGGGGCCTAGGGCTCAACCTCTGCCCCCCTGTCAACACCAACTGTGTCCTATCAGAGAGGTAGGAGGAGAACCACTGTAAAACAGTGCCACCCACTCTCACCTCGCCGAGATGACGCAGAAGGATACCATGGTCAATGGTATCGAAAGCCGCTGAGAATATCCTTTCTATGAGCAATAAAACCCTTTCTATGAGCAATAATACCCTTTCTATGAGCAAAGGATGTGCAGATCTGAGATAGGGCACTGGCATTCCTATTATGATGTGGGGCTTCTACCAGTCCTGGATAGCGAAGCCGATGAACGCCCCACATTGATTGGCATAACTGCCCCTCCAGAAATAATTATGTGATTGCAGCTTCTCAATGCTTTGTCTGGGACTGAAGGGTGGGAATATCAACCTGTTTCCCTTGCTTTTGGGTTTTCCACATTCCACCAGCAAGGGAAGTGACATGCAGGTAGTCCTCAACTTGCAACCATTCATTAGTAACCATCTGAAATTATTGAAATAAGTCACTTTGAAAAAGAGCACTTCAAAGGTAGGGCAGAGTCTTGCCTGGCACTTCTTCTACTATCTCAAAGAGTAGGAACAGCATTACAAACTATTCCATGTCTTCTCACTTCCTGCTTTACATCCTTCTTGGTCTGCACTATTCTCCATAGTGGGTGGAGCTAGCCTCCAAGAATGGGTTAAATCAGCCCTCTAGCCAATAGGACCGAGTCTACAAAAGAGTATAAATAGTGCCCTTCCAGATTGGCACCCCCTCTTTTATCTCGGTCCTAGCCATAAGGACTAGTGCTTTTCCAGTCTTGGAGGCTAGTTCCATCCATCACCGAAATCCTGACTTCTGATTCTACTGTGATTGTGAGTTACATCAAATTAGTCTCCCCATTCACTGACAGCTGTCAATCCTCTGGGTGAGCGCGGCTCGGGCGGCTGCCCGGCCGCTCCGGCCTTCGGGTCGAGGGATTGACACCTAGCAATTACTGTCAGCTGCTGGCCGCGACGCTAATTGACACCTCCGGTCGGGCCAGCTCGAAGGAATTCATAGCGGCAGATACGATCTCTGATAGTGCCTGTCAGTTGCTTGGCCGTCTCCAACAGAGTGCACTCTGTCAGGCCGCGCCTCTCACCAACGGGCCGTAGTGGGCAGGAATTTTTCTCTGCCGGGCCTACGAACTTACAGTGAGCGAGCGCTATTGAATTAACTGACTGAGCCTTCCCTCCGATTGGGCCGACTCCAACAGAGTTCAAACTCTGTCAGGCCCGAAGAGCGCTTACCGGCGGTTGGCGGGAAAAGCCGTTTGCCTCCCTGGCAGTGACATCATCACGGCGGCCATCTTCTTGCTCGGAGGACCTTCGCCTCATTGGCTGAGCCATTCTGGTGACGCGGAGCCCCCTCGGAGCTATCTCCGGGCCGCGCGTCTCTTCCTCGACTGCAGTTGGAGCCGGGCGCAACAGGTCTCATCCCGGCGGCAGGCCAGGCCACGCCCACACGATCAGCCGTGGGCATCGCGGCCGCGTCGTCATCTTCAGCCCTCCGCCCTCCAGCGTCGCAGAGAAGACTCCAGCCGGGCCCGACAGCTTCGCACGGCCGCGAAAAGTCACGCCGCGGCCTGCAGCCATGTCAGAGCCCAACGCAAAGCAGGGCAAGGCGAAGGGCAAGTCCAGTAGGCCTTGCCCTGCCGAGGAGGACCCCACAAACGTTTCCCAACCACGTACCACCAACGTGACAAGGGACAGGTCCCCTATTAACACGCCCCCTCCGCAGAAGCAAAAGACCTCAAAGGCTCCCAAAGGTGACAAGCACAGGGCCTCATCAAAGGACACAGGCACAGCCAGTGATCACCACCAGGGGTCGCACAAATCATCTGGGGCCACTCCTCACAGGGACACTCCCCCTTTGACTCTGGCTCAAAAACCGGCCACTGTATCCCCCACCAATGTCTCCCTAGACAGTCCCGACATCTGTCTAAGAGAGGGGGATGTCTGGGGGTCAGCCAGATCCAGCAGGCCCCCCAGCCATCAGGGGGCCCCTCTTTCGCATTATGCCGATCCACTGGACGATCCAGCTGTCCAGACTCGAATGAATGAGGCCATACGCAGAGGGATTGCGGCCGCAGTGCAGGCAATGGCTAGCACATCTCGGGCCACTGAGGGGAGGAGGGCACCTTCCCCCGTCCCATTGGAGCAGGGCCAAGCATCCTCTGAGGACATGGAGGATGATGATTTCTCTGTGCATAGCTCCCCCATTCCATCGGGGGACCTTGACAAGGAAGAGGGAGAACTGGATGAGGGCCCGCTGGGGGATGACCACCTTCGCCCTCTGCTCTCCGAGGATGAGGACTTGGCTCCCGAGCCGTCCACGTCCACGGCTCTTTTTCACCCCAGCCTTTTTCGGTCCCTCTTACATAAAGCCAGAACGACCGCCAACATCCCTCCTTCCCCAGCAGATCCTCAAGGGGCGGCTGTCTCAGGAGATCCCATTTTTGGCGAGGCCTCTACCTCTCCCACTGAGGTTATACCAACTCCTAACCTCTTTGTGGAGGCCATAACCAAGCAATGGCAGTCACCTGCCTTGGGCCCTATTCCTAACTCTCTTGATAAGCGTTACTTTAATATTTCCACTCAGCTGGCCCAGCATCTGCCGGTGCCCCCAGTGGACCCACCTGTCCTGGCTCTATACTCCAACGCTCCGGTTCCAGGGGATCCCGACGACCTCCTGCGACCTGAGAAAAAGCGTACGGAGTCCATTCTTCAACGCGCCCACCAGTCGGCCGCCTGGGCGGTGAAGGCTTCTACGACGGCCTCCTTTTTCTGCCGGACTTCGCTAAAGTGGTTGCATGTCCTCCAGGACCACATCCCGCAGGCCGACACCAAGGCACATCGCGATATCAATAGATTAATCGCTGCGGCCCAGTTCACGTCTGACTCCACGCTGCAAGCGGGCCGTTTCGCAGCCAGGGCAATGGGGTCAGCGGTAGTAGCCAGGCGTATGCACTGGCTCCGCCATTGGTCGGCGGACCTACGCCATAAGTGGAAATTGGCGGCGGCCCCAATCACGGGTCAGTCCCTTTTTGGTCCGGCCCTTGACCGCATTACCATTGAAAATAAGGACAAACGTAAGGTGCTTCCCACTTATTCCAAAAAATCATATACCAGGTCTCCTTCCTTCCGTCGTGCCCCTAGGGCCACGGAGACCTCTTACAATAGATCCCAGGGGCAGTACGGGTCTACTCAGGCACAGTACGGGTCCTCCCAGGGACAGTACAGATCTTCGCAGGGCCAGTATGTTCCCTGTCAACGGTCCGCTTCCGACAGGCCCTTCCGGGGTGGGAATTCCAAATGGCCCTTTAGAGGAGCCGGTGGTCGCCCTTACCGCCGGTATAAATGAATGTGAGCCGATCCCTCCCATTGGGGGTCGACTGGCATCCTTTGCCAGTCGGTGGGAGGAAATCACCAATGACGCATGGGTTTTGCAAACCCTGTCGACAGGACTGTACCTGGAATTTATCTCCACCCCTCCGAGGTTTTTCTTATGCTGCCCCTTGTCTTCAAACCTTTCCAAACGGGTCCTCGTAGATCAGGCCATTCAGCACCTCCTGGATATTAGAGCCATCCAGCGGGTGCCTGAGGACCAGCAGGGGCAAGGATTTTATTCCATTCTGTTTGTGGTTCCAAAATCCTCGGGGGGATGGAGAGCAATTCTCGATCTAAAACGCCTTAACAGATACGTGAGGTACAGAAAATTCAAGATGCACACCCTGCAATCAATTCTGGCGGGAATCAGGCGCGGCGACTTTCTCGCCTCAATTGATCTTACGGAGGCCTACCTCCACATTCCAATTCATCCTTCTCACCGCCAATTCCTCCGGTTTTGTTATGCAGGGGTGCATTATGAATACCAGGCGTTGCCCTTCGGCCTGTCTTCAGCGCCAAGGGTATTTACCAAGGTTCTGGCCGCCTTGACCGCCCATCTCCGGGCTATTCCCGTGCGTGTTCAGTGTTACCTGGACGACATACTCATCCAGTCCTCTTCCCTGCCTCAGGCTCAGCAGGACATCCAGGTAACCCTCAACACACTTGAACACCACGGGTTCCTCGTCAATTTGGGGAAGAGCCAGCTGTCCCCCTCTACCAGGGTCACCCACCTGGGGGCAATTATTGACTCTCTGGAGTGTAGGGTATACCTGTCCCAGGAACGGAGAGACAGTATATTGGAATTAGTCCAGCAAGTTCTGGTCCAAACAAGGGTTCCCTTGAAACAGCTGTCATCCCTCCTGGGGAAAATGATTTCTGCGATCCACATCGCCCCCTGGGCTCACCTGCACTCCAGAGACCTTCAATGGTTCCTTCTCCCGTTCCAGCGGGCCAACCGCAGCAACTCCCCAGCGAGGGTCCGGCTCCCTCTGCTGGTGAGACGCTCCCTTCGGTGGTGGTCTTCCACCGCCATCTCTAGGGGCTCCAGTTTCCTAGAACCCCAGAGGCGGATCCTTACAATGGACGCCAGCACCATGGGTTGGGGGGCCCACACCGACTCCCTGGTCGCCCAGGGCACTTGGTCCCGGGAGGAACAATCCCTTCCTATCAATCTTTTGGAGCTCCGAGCAGTCAGACTAGCTCTTTCTCACTTTCAGGGCCATCTGTCAGGGAAACACATCCTCATCCTGACGGACAATGTTACTACAAAGGCCCACATCAATCATCAGGGTGGGACCATCTCCAAGGCCCTCATGACAGAAGCGGTGACGTTGGGTCTCTGGGCGGAGCAACACCTGCAGTCCATTGCGGCCGAGCACATCTCCGGGGTGAGCAACACGACTGCCGACTGGCTCAGCCGGAACGTCATCGACCCGGCAGAGTGGTCCCTCAATCAGGATCTGTTCCAGCAACTGGTCGCCCGCTTCGGTCTTCCAGTCATCGACCTCTTTGCCACCCCGGAGAATGCCAGGTTGCCCAGATACATCACCCAATTCCAGACCCCCGGCGCAGAGGACACGGATGCTCTTCGTTGCCAATGGCCACAGGGTCTTCTGTATGCCTTTCCACCCCTACCCCTGATCCCCAAGGTTATCCGGAGGGTCCTGATGCTCAAGGCGGAGGTGGTTCTCCTGGCCCCCCACTGGCCCAGGAGGACCTGGTTCGCGGACCTTATGTCCCTATCCGTATCACCTCCGTGGCGGATCCCGCCGACAGAGTGGTCGCTTGCCCAGGGGTCAGTACACCATCCCAAGCCACACTGGCTACAACTGACCGCCTGGCGCTTGAGCGGATCACTCTGAAGCACCGTCTTGTTCCTGATAATATTGCCGAGATCATGTTGGCCTCTAGGCGGCCGTCCACAGAACGGACGTATTCAATCACTTGGCGAACCTTTTGTCAGTGGTGCGCTCAAGTGGGATACTCGCCAGTGGAACTATCAATCATCAATATCATCCAGTTCTTGCGCCAGGATCTTGCCAAGGGTCTTTCCCCTAACACCCTGCGTAGACAGGTGGCCGCCCTGTCTACCGTATTGTCGTGTCAGAACTTGGACTCCCTCTCGGCCCATCCACTTGTCAAACAGTTCCTTAAGGGTGCCACCAACTTGTGTCCTCCTCTGGTCCATAGGTTCCCCACGTGGGACCTCTCCAAGGTACTTTCTGCCCTGACGGTCGGGCCCTTCGAGCCTTTGGACACCGTTGCCCTTTCTCACCTCACTTATAAGGTTTTATTTCTTGTGGCTATTACCTCCGCTCGTAGGATTTCGGAGCTGGCGGCCCTGTCGGTTTGTGGGGATCTGTGTGTCTTCCACTCCGACAGGGTGGTCCTCCGATTGGATCCTACTTTTGTGCCCAAGGTCAACTCGTCCTTCCACAGAGAGCAGGAAATCGTCCTACCGGCGTTTTTTCAGGAGCCGGCCACTGACTCTGAGCGCGCTTGGCACATGCTGGATGTGAGGCGCGCGCTTGACATTTACTTACAACGCACGTCCACCTTCCGCCGCACTGAAGAGCTTTTTGTGACCTTTCGGCCCTCCTCCTTGGGTAAAAAAGCGTCCTCGGTGGTGGTGGGCCGATGGATTCGGAAGACCATTTCCATGGTCTACAAACAGTTATCACTGCCCGTGCCATCTGGGATAACCGCCCACTCAACGCGCAGTGCGGCTACCACAACTGCATGGAATGCTAGGGCTTCCATCTCTGAGATTTGTCGTGCGGCCACTTGGTCCTCCCCCACTCCATTTGTACGGCATTATAAACTGGACTCATATGCCTCTGAAGAGGCGGACTTTGGCAGGCGTGTGTTGCGGCACGCAATGTCTACTGGGGGTGCTTCCAGCCAGGACGACTGAGCCCTCCCTAGGGACGCCGGCTTTGGTATGTCCCATTCTTGGAGGCTAGCTCCACCCACTATGGAGAAGGGACGTTGGTACTCACCTGAGAACGTCCTTTCTCGTAGGGTGGAGCTAGCCTCCAAGTCCCTCCCTTGGTCGTAGCCTGGCTGGGCAAGTTTCCGTCCTTTTTTCTTGTACATAGTTATTATTCTCTGGTCAGGGGCTCATTCCCCTCTATAAATAGTTCATGTATTCTCTGGTCCTCTTGTCTGTACATAGTTAATAAATTGTCTGGTTGTTTTGGAAAAGCACATTGAGTCTGTCTTATCCCTCGATAAAAGAGGGGGTGCCAATCTGGAAGGGCACTATTTATACTCTTTTGTAGACTCGGTCCTATTGGCTAGAGGGCTGATTTAACCCATTCTTGGAGGCTAGCTCCACCCTACGAGAAAGGACGTTCTCAGGTGAGTACCAACGTCCCATCTGATCAATTTCCTAAGCCAAGGCTCCTTGCTTTGCATATGGAGATGATGAATGGTTACCTTATTTTCATAGACTGTGCATACAAGAAACATATCACTCTTATTTATTTATTTATTTATTTATTTATTTATTTATTTATTTATTTATTTATTTATTTATTTATTTATTTATTTATTTATTTATTTATTTATTTATTTATTTAGAGACTCATATACCGCCTCATAGTGCAAGCACTCTCTAAGCAGTTTACACCATTAAACAATGTATATTTATATTGCCCCCAACAATCTGAATCCTCATTTTACCTACCTCAGAAGGATGGAAGGCTGAGTCAACCTTGAGCCGGTGAGATTTGAACAGCTGAACTGCTGATCACAGTCAGCTAAAGTAGCCTGCAGTACTGCACTCTAACTGCTGCACCACCTCGGCTCTTTGTCTTCTTTTGTTTATAAACAAATGCATGATGGTATAATGTAGTCCCAGGAAACACTACACCAGGCAGGACAAGAAAGAACTTGGGTGAGAAGCAGAGAATAAGGCAGTGGTTCCCAACCTGTGGTACGTGTACCACTAGTGGTACGTGAGGGCCTTCCAGGTGGTACACGAACACTTTCGGGGTCATGAACGATTTTTAGTTAGTTATTTTTTACTTTACAAAAATGTTTACTGCCTAACACAACTGTTGCCACATGCCACCCACCTGGTCCCAGCAGCCCGAGAATCCAGTTGCTGGATGCACGGGGCCAAAAAAGGAACGGTACAATTATGGAAATAAAGTGATATCTGATCGAATTTAGTTTCTCTGGAACCAGGTGGTACTCGGCGACTGTATGGGACCTCCAAGTGGTACTCGATCACAAAAAGGTTGGGAACCACTGGAATAAGGAGAATTGAAAAAGCTATGTTTACAATGGTTATGTAGTGAGCTGTAAATTATCCTGTAAAAATTCAACAAGTTTCAGGAAACAAGGCCCTCAAGTCTTCAAACCTGGCTCTGAATAAAGAGAAATTATGTTAACAATAGTTGTAATGTAATGGTATGGAGAACAACTTGTAGATCTATGTCCATCTGTCCAAAATAGTAAATTTGTGTGGGCACACTACTGAAAATGGGCACACACACACACACTAACACTGTATGACTTATTCTATTAATTATTGATTATTAATAAATGCAATGATTAATACTTAGAATTACTTCTCATACTATAGAACCACTACTATTATCAGTACTATTGGTAATAATATTGTAGCAGTTTTACTGCACAAAGAGTATTATACATTCGCTATGTCACTCATTTAACAGGTTAATATAGTGGATTTGCACTTTAATTTAATATTATATTCACTCTAAGTTATTTTCATGCAGATCAGCTTCAGAATGCAGTTTGAAGAATCAGTGGATAAAAAAAGACTAAATGAAAATCCTTCTTGCTGGCACTAATGATAAAGACTCTAGGCTCAGATTTAAAATTAGGAATAGATGTATAATAAAGTTAGATGAATAGTTAAAACTCTTGATACTACCAGCATTTCCAGTGTAAGGCAAGCCTTTATTTTGCTGATCTTTGCTTTTCCATATCAGTAATACTGTTCCCTCCAGGATTCAGTACTAAAAAATGTAGGTGAATTCAGAAATTAGAACATACAAGTAGTCCTCAAATTACAACATTTTGTTTAGTGACCATTCAAACTTACAACTGAAAGAAGTGACTTATGACCACTTTTCACACTTACGACTGTTGCAGCATGGTCACCTGATCAAAATTCAAACACCTGACAACTGACTCATATTTATGATGGTTGCAGTGTCCCTAGTTATGTGATTTCCCCCTTTGTGACCTTCTGACAAGCAAAGTCAACGGGAAAGCCAGATTTACTTAACAACCATGTTGCTAAATTAACAACTGCAGTGATTCGCTTAACAAATGTGGCAAGAAAAGTCATAAAATGGGGCAACATTCACTTATCAAATTTCTCACTTAGCAACATAAACTTTGGGCTCAATTATGATCGTAAATTGAGGACTACCTGTATTGAAAAATAAATAGCATAAATAAAAAGCATAAAACTGGATTGTTTTCTAGAGTATGTTCTTTTGGCTCCAGGTCTTGTCTTCTTCCAGTGAAATTAGTGGATCTAATCTACCACAATCTACCACAATGTCCTACTTGTCAATCTAATCTAATCTAATTAGTGCACGCAATAGATACAAACTTAATGTAAACCGCTCCAAACTCGACTGCAGAAAATACGACTTTAGCAACAGAGTGATCAATGCCTGGAATGCACTACCTGACTCTGTGGTTTCTTCCCCAAACCCCCAAAACTTTAACCTTAGACTGTCTACAGTCACCCCATTCCTAAGAGGTTTGTAAGGGGCGTGCATAAGCGCACCACTGTGCCTACCGTCCCTGTCTTACTGTCCTATTGTCCTCATTTATCTGTACTTCTTTGCTTATGTTATGTTTATACAAACACCTACTATCTTGTACATGTTTGACAAACAAATAAAATAAAAATAAAATAAAATGAATCCTAGACTCTTATAAGACAACATCTCCCCCACCCTCTCCCCTTCGCATCTATCACTGGCTACTGCCAGTGGAACCACTACTTCCATTCCTGGCCATCAAAGGATCGCAAGGTTGGGCAGTTAGATCTGGAGGTCAGGTAAGGTACCTTTCCATCTGAACTGCTGAGTCTAGATCTGATTTCTCTTTTCAATGCCTTAGCCCAAAAAAAATAAGAATAAAATCAAATCAACATTTGTTTCCTTTAAGGAAACATCTCCCTTCACTGCATTCTTTTCCTTTTAACTATTCTAAACAGGGAATGCTAGTGTTTTAGAACTTTTATTACTGGAGTATACAATACCTATGATTTTCTTATGCTTCCTTAACCAGCAAATGATGTGGTAAGATTGTGGGTAGTGGCAGCCTGTGGAACAGAATCATTTTAATTTGTCCCATCTGGCATATTAACATTAATAAAAGATGTTTAAAAAGAGAGATGCTTTGAAAGGCTTTCACCTACTGATTTAACAAGATAATAAGAAAAGCTTGCAATCTGCTGCTCAATCTAACTGATAAGAATAAGAAGGAGCTTAAGATGATGCCCAGGGAGATTAACCTCTGAATCACTGATATTAAAAAGCCTGCTGATTTCAAGCCAGGAGTGGAAAAAGTAGTTCTTAAAAACCACTTATTTTTGATTAATTGAGTAAATCCACCTATGCAGAATGTATATAAAGCTAATTTAAACAATATTGCCAACCATCTAGGGATATTTAGGCAACCAGGTCACTGCAAAAATTTGAGCATTCTTAACCTCAGAAATCGTGCACAAAGGAAACCTCATGCTGTGTTATTAACAACTCTTTAATTGTCCCATTAACATTTAACTATCAAAGACTTCTATTTTAAGACTACACTGAGGGAGTAGAAAACAATATTAACTCCACTGGCACAGTTATACCCAAAGTTATTGTAGTGATTTGGATTAAAATTTTCGGTGCCTGTTAGCTTTCTGGGAAAGGTAGAATTATTTGCTGCTATGGTATAGTACCCTGTTAAAAATGGATGAGGATGCTACAGTTAGTTATCCCTTAGGAACAACTTCAAACAAACACCACACTGAGATAGTAAGGTCTGTTTAGAAACGATATTATATAAACATTTCTCTACTGTTACAAGCTTCCTTCAGTTTAAACCAGGTAACTGGTATAGAGACGGATGAAAATGAATTGTACCATGAATTGTACCATGAATTTAAGTATTTCTGTACTAAATCCTCATCAGATCCACGAAGGAAATATATTGGTCACAATGAAGTCAGGGGGGGGAAATGGAAGTGGTACGGATTTTCCAGGGGCGGGTTCCTAATTTTTTTACTACCACTCTGTGGGCGTGGCTTATTTTGTGGGTGTGGCTTGCCAGCCATGTGACCGGGTGGGCGTGGCTTCTCGGACTGCTGAAGGGAGAGGAACTGAGATAGGTCCTGCCGCCCATTCCCCCTCCCCTCAGCAGCTCGAGAAGCCTCAAACGTGCGAAAATGCCTAGGATCATCACCGCACGTTCGTGGCTTCTCGGACTGCTGAAGGGAGGGGAATGGAGATAGCTCCTGCCGCCCATTCTTTCAGCATCTCACACGCTCCCTCAGCCATCCTCCCCTGCTTGTGGGGTAGGAAGGCAGCGCATGCGCAGTGCCAGAAACTCGGCTTCTGGGCATGTGCAGAAGAATTTTTTTAAAAAAATTTTTTAAAAAAATTTTTTTAAATGGCGGTGCCCAGGAACGGCAACTGACCGCACCGGTACTGTGACTTCACCAGCGGGCCGCTACTGGTGCTATAGAGTGGACCGCACTGGTAGGAACCCACCACTGTGATTTTCTAAAAACAAGATGGGGACAAGGGAGTTGTTAAGTTTTAAAAAGAGTAACATGTTCACCATAGCTCTTGATTCCTAGAAAGTGCTAAAGAGCCTTTGCATTGTGCTACCTATGGCCATTCCGTGGTTGTATGGGTGGTCCGGGAAATGCCAGGAAAGAAAATTCTACATTGGAATGGAAATATTGATGTGCGTGTTATTGTTAGTTGGATGGCCACAGAGGATGCATAAGTCATATTTCTCACTTTCCTTTGTGTGCATACTAACATGAGGCTTTGTAAGGGAGAGAGGGAAAGGGAGGGGGAGCAGGGGAGGGAGGGGAGGGGAGGGTGGGAGAGGTGAAAGAGAAAGACAGACAGACAACTAGAAGTCAAAGCAAACACAGTGGAGACATAGCAATGCCATTTCATAAACACAAATGTCTTTGTGTCTGGATGTCTGGATTCTACTAGTGTTGTGCCTAATTTGCCTTCTGCCTATGTTTTTCAAACATTCCCTATTATTTTGATTGAAAAGAAATTGTGCTTTTTGTTTTCACAGAAGACAGCAAACTTAGAGGACTTTTATGGGTGGAGCAGGGAGTCCTTTCACTTTAGTCATGAGATGGTCCAAGGGAGCGTGTCATTGTCATATTTCATTATATGAACATCTCCCTGGCAACCTGCGGTGTCCCTGGCTTCCCACACTTCAATTACATCCCAAGAGACAAATGATAAAAGATTTCCTCATATGGAGGTGTTTTTTTTCCCTCAGATTAGAAACTAAGGACAGCCAGAGAAATTGCAGAATGGCCAACATGAGCAGCAGTCTCTCCTCCTTTGCTCACCAAGGCAAATCAAAAGTTCTTGTAGAATGAAGTAGAAAAACACCTCTCTCATAAGAGAAGAAAACTTTCAGGAAATGGGGAATAGATTTTGGCACAGTTATTACAGAGATTTTAATCCTGATATGTATTCAGCACTTGTGTCCAATTCTATTATTCTGAAATGTTGCCAGTACATTCCTTTCTTACAATTCCATGTAACTCCATTTCCTCCTCCTCCTCCTCCATTCCTCCTCCTCCTCCTCCTCCTCCTCCTCCTCCTCCTCCTCCTCCTCCTCCTCCTCCTCCTCCTCCTCCTCCTCCTCCTCCTCCTCCTCCTCCTCCTCCTCCTCCTATTTTACAGCCCAAAGCCAAATCTTGGGATCCCCCTCTTAAACTCTAAATATGGTTCATGTTAAAGGATGATCAGCTTACGTTTGCCAACCCACACTATTTATCTATCAACTACTAAAGTGTTGTTTTCCCTTCTCTGCAACAAGAGGAAAAAAGGAGGACAAGAGAACTGCTTGCTGTTACAAAAATCAGAACCTTCCTTCTGTGCTGAGAACAGGAACAAAGGTGTACTACCCAGGAGGAGCACAAATGTTAGTAAAGCTTCAGGAATTGAATATCTGAACATACTGCACGAGTCAAAAATAGGGCAATATTTACAGATCCCTCATATTCTGTACATAAATTATTTCAACTCCTACCCTCAAAACGACACTAATAGAGCACTGCACACCAAGACAACTAGACACAAGAACAGTTTTTTCCCGAACGCCATCACTCTGCAAAACAAATAATTCCCTCACCACTGTCAAACTATTCACTAAGGCTGCATTACTATTACTATTAGTCTTCTCATTGTTCCTATCACCCATCTCCTCCCACTTATGACTGTATGACTGTAACTTGTTGCTTGTATTCTTATGGTTTATATTAATATTGATTGTTTCCTGATTTATTATTTGTACCCTATGACAATCATTAAGTGTTGTACCTCATGATTCTTGACAAATGTATCTTTTCTTTTATGTACACTGAGAGCATATGCACCAAAGACAAATTCCTTGTGTGTCCAATCACACTTGCCAATAAAGATTTCTATGCTATTGTATTGTATTGTATTGTATTGTATTGTATTGTATTGTATTGTATTGTATTGTATTGTATTGTATTGTATTGTATTGTATTCTAATCTAATCTAATCTAATCTAATCTAATCTAATCTAATCTAATCTAATCTTATATTATATTATATTATATTATATTATATTATATTATATTATATTATATTATATTATATTATATTATATTATTATATTATTATATTATATTATATTATATTATATTATATTATATTATATTATATTATATTATATTATATTATATTATATTATTATATTTATTATATTATATTACATTACATTACATTACATTACATTACATTACTATATTATATTATATTTTATATTATATTATATTATATTATATTATATTATATTATATTATATTATATTATATTATATTATATTATATTATATTATATTATATTATATTATATTATATTATATTATATTATATTATATTATATTATATTATATTATATTATATTATATTATATTATTATATTATATTATATTATTATATTCGATACTAATTATCCAGCTTAGTTTTCTCTGCATTTATATTTGTATTTAGATGTGACTCTTGATTTCAGATTTCTGAAAGGCCACTTTCCAGGGCAGAACATTTTTTGTTTTCTACCATTTTCAAGATGGGATGGAACCAGGGGTGAAATGCTACTGGTTCGGACCGGTCCGGGCGTACCGGTAGTGGTGGCCACTGGTGGTTCAGAGAACCAGTAGTGGCGGCAGTGCGAGGCTCCGCCCACCCACCCGAACATCGCCATTTTCTTTTTTTTAACCCTCTGCGGATGTGCAAAGCGTTATGCGCATGTGCAGAGGGTGAAAAAGTGCATGCGAGAGTGGAGTGAGGGTGAAAAAGCACACAAAGTGTGCACTTCCGAACCGGTAGGGAAGGTAAGTAGATTTCACCACTGGATGGAACATTCTTTATGCCAAGAAGCAAAAGCAAAGACTTGTTCATTGAGGTCAAGTAGAGATTGTAGAGGCTTCTTAAAGTAGCTTCTTGGTCACTGATCCAAGATTTCTCTTTAAGTTGAGTAAAACTATTAATCTGTTCTGCCCCCCCCCCTACTTAAGAAAATTAAAGCAAAATTTTATTTACTTTTAAGCATAGTGACTAACAATAATAATTAAATAAGACTGTAAACTATGGTTCAGCAAATGTTGCAGGGACCGCATCTCTACAATGGCTTCTGTCATTTCATTCGATTGGGGAAAGTGGGCAAGTTCTGCATCTCATTGGTGAAGCAGTGTCACTTGGTGGCTCCCAGGAAGAGTGTCTTCTCCATCATGGCTCCTGTCTGGTAGAGTAGCCTCTTCCATGACATAAGGATGGCTTCCCACACCATTAAGCTTCATTAAGGCTGAACTGGGACCAGGGAGTTAATGACACTCTGAGGTTGCTGAGGGTGTGCTTGTTATGCTATTTTTCAGGGCCCTTAACCTGGTCTTTCTTTAATGGATTGGTGATCTGGTCTTGCTTTTCTCTTTGCTCACTACCAAGACAGCCTTTGGGGATGTAAAATAAATAAATAAAATCAGCATTTTCCCAATTATAATATTATTCATTTGTCACTGTCCTAACATTTCAATAAATAAGATGATTTATTGGCAATGGGGAGACCGCAGATGACTCTCCCCCTATCCTAGATCAGGATAATTATTTATTTCTTTATACAAACAATTAATTGAAGAACTTACATGATCAGGTACTTCAGAATAACTGGATAATATAGAGAAGAAATGCTGTTTAATTTCTTGTTCAATTTCAGTAAACAAGCAGCTGCAGTACAATTTCATAACAATAAATTATATGTATGCACGTTACATATGGACATGTTTAGAATGTTCACATTATTGCTCAATTATATTAAATGCCCTTTCGTTTATAGATAGATAGGAGGTGAGTTGATCCGTGTTTTTCTTCCTTTTCTGTCCAAGTATGGCCGCTGTGAGTGACTGAGCACATAATTTTATATCCCAAAACAGCCTTTAGCATTCTACTTTTTCTGGTAAGCAGGTGTAAATTTTCATGCAAACAAAACGAAATCTGCCTATGCATTTGGTAATTTTAGAAATCACTAATGGGTTACTTCGGTCTTGCTCTCTAAAACGACTGAAAGGTTGAATGGAGCCGCAAAAGGGACCCACAAGGAAGAGTTTTCCCATATAGAAAATTCAGTGCCTCTCTAGAATTAAATCAGAGCAGGATTCCTTTTTTATGGCTTCAAAGCACATAGCTCCATTCTTGAAATCCTATCCTGCCCTACTTAATGCCCTTGCTATTCCAGTATGGAGAAGAGCAGAAACTGAATCTGACAGTCTTATAGCTCTGTAATATGCTTCACAAGTGGCTGGGACCAAGAACTATTTTTTATCATCTGTTTCTAAGGCACTAAATTTTTTCATCAGGAAACAATGGATCACATCACCAAATATATGAAATATACATGAAAATAATTTTGCTTCAAGGAAAAAAAATCTGTTTTGTGAACACAGTAATTTCCATTAGCAGCATAAATAGAATGCCGAGAAGAAAACGATAACAATGAAACAATGCTGGTAACATAGTGGTGACAATGCTGAGACAGTAAGAATAGAGGGTATGGCTGTTTACTGAAAGTATAGGTTTTTATTTAGCATATCTATTTTCATCCAGTTGTACAGAATATATATTCTAAATGCATTTGGACCTGCAATTTGAGCAGGCCTGACAAAGATTCATAAAGAGATGAGTAGAGTGTTTAATAGAGAAGACTGAAACACCCAGCAAATTAGTTCCACAAACAAAGGTAGCTTTGTGCATGCATTTCCAAAATATTATGCTACATGGCAACATCCTCTTTGTTTATTTTACTTATATCCAAATTTTTAGTAGGTCTCAAAGCAACTTAAAAACAAGGTTGCATTTCCTGCCTCCTGATGTCACCTGTTAATTCACACTGAGTTGTCAGAGGCATGCCAGCATGAAGCTCTGAAGCTAAGATTTCTAAGGCAACTTACAATATATTAAAAAGTGATTAAAAGGATGAAAAAAAGAAGAAAAAAGTTAGGTTACAATTAAATTAAAAACAGAAAATGTAACCAAGCCTATTATGGGTTGCTTGTTTATGGTTTTCCATATTGCATAATCCCAGCTGCAGGGATTTGCAAAAAAAAATGTTTATGATTAATGAGCTGTGGTTAATGAGCCGTGGTGACACAGTGGTTAGAATGCAGTACTGCAGGCTAATTCTGCTGACTGCCAGCTGCCAGCAGTTTGGCAGATCGAATCTCACCATCCTTCTGAGGTAGGTAAAATGTGGACCAAGATTGTTGGGGGAAATATGCTGACTCTGTAAACTGCTTAGAGAGGGCTGTAAAGCACTGTGAAGCGGTATATAAGTCTAAGTGCTATTGCTATTGCTATTAAGAGTATCTGGAAGCATCAGCTGATGTAAAATGTGGCAGCATCTGCAGTTATGTGTAGCCCTAGAAGGACAAACATTGCACTTCAGCTGTGTGAGCTGCATTGATTACCAGTTTGCTTCCGGGTCAGTTCTGGCTTTGACCTTGAAAGCCCTATATGGCATGGAGCCAGGTTATTTTTAAGACTGCATCTTACAGACATTAGTTTTCTGCTTGTTGAACTCTTTTATAATTTCCCTGCTTCATATGTGGTGGCAATCATGACACCTGCACTTTCAAATAAGTACTATGAAATGTGTCCCATTTATAAATCTCCTTTCATGATATAAAGTAAGTGACTACTTTGTTATTTATTATATTTCTATGCCACCACATTTCTTAAGGACTCATGGTAATGCACAGTTAGAACACATGACAATAATTCAAGAAATCATCACCATCAATCTAAGCCAATGAAGCCACCTGTCCAGATAGAATTAAAAGCTAACATAAACATAACTTTATAACATAACTGGTGTCTGCCAAGTAATTTTGAACTAGATGCTCCATAGAATAGCTCTATTTTCAAAGTGTTCCTGAAGTAGAGGAATGAAGGTACATTACCAGAAAGCTATTTCAAATGGTAAACATACATCACCAAAAACACTCATTTCTTGCTCTTCCCAAATATTTTCAAAATTCCATAATTTTTTCATTCAAAACCTGTGACAACACTACTGAAATTTCATTACCTTTGTAGAACTGGGAATAGTTATTTGGGATTAAGGGCACAGTTCTATCTGCGTGAAGGACTCCGACAGGTTGACATTTTTGGCATCCTTTTGTTAGTCAGCTGGGGAAAATATTTGCCCAACACCGCAAAACTGCTATTGAGGGTTAAAAGACAAGCCAGTGGCTGTTCTGAAGTTTTCAACTCCCCCACCCACCGTCATGCCCCCAAATTGGTAAGCCTGTCTTATTGCTGATTTAATCCAAATTGGACTGAATTGTAACTGTTGGATATGTTGAATAACAGCTCAGGCCACATAAGTATTTGCTTGTTCATATTAATTCTTTTTGGGTGTCTTTCTTTCCAAGCAGCTTGGAAGAAAAAAGTGCTAAAAGGTGGTTGAACAAATCAAATAAAAAACAAGGGAAACTAAGAAGCACAATATTAGAAATAAATGAGGAACATGAAATTATTTAGAACCGAAGCAGGTCATGAATACCTCGCTGCCTAATCAAGTTTCCACTCCCTTTGCAACGGTAGAGAAAAATTCCCATCAAATTGACTATATTGTCAGACTACTCAACAATACTTAAATTGCATTGCTCAAAACAACAATAATTTCTCAAGTGAACATTGTATAAGGATATATATAAAACAGCCCTCTCCATCTAAATTAAGTAATGCTTCCTCCAGGACACTGCTTCAGGCCTGTATTAGAGCAAAGAGAGTGGAAATTGAATTGATTCAGATATTGCTCCAAATCCCTGCTTTTTGTCTATGTGCTCAGCTTTCATCTCTGTATGTCTGTCTCAGTGTCTTTTTAGCTCTTGTTTCTTATCTGCTGCCAGTTTGATTCTGCTGCCAGCTTAATAATTCATCACGTCCCTTCCTAGTGCTTGCCAGCAGAGTTAATGGAGAAAACTGAAGAAGTAGCAGCAGAGACCACATCTGTAGAAAGTCATCATGCCAAAGAACCGTGCTTCTTTCAGATTATCTTGAAATTAAAATACATATACTGTACTCTCCATTTTTCACTGTAACTTGGTGGTGGCTGTGGTGATGTTTGCAGAATCTCACAAAAATAAAGGGCAATTACTCAGTTCCTGCAAAGCATTAAGAGCAAATATTTCCTGAAGAAAAAAAAATCCTATAAAGGGGATCATTTTTCATGCTGCACACATGAAGGAAAAAAGCATAAATATCAATATTGATTTATTTGCATCAGTTATTGTTATATTTCTAGGCTTTGTTAAGGTTAGGTATCTACAGGAGTTGGTTCCCCATGCACTGCTGAGTCCAGTTATTGGATCAGTGCTATCAGTTTTGACGTGACTAACCTTTTCTTTAAAGGACTAGTGAGTTTGCTTTAGGAGAGCCCATCTCCCACATGGGAATGCTGGGTTAAAACTCCTTCCAAGAGGAATTAGGACAGTGGTTCACTAACTCAGTGTTTCTCAGTTACAGCAACTTAAAGCTGACTGAGGGATTCTGGGCGCTGAAGTTCACACAGTGTATAGTTGCTGATGTTGAGAACACTGCACTAACTGTCCATCTCTCTTCTTTGATAAACTGTACAGGTAGTCCTTGACTTATGACCATCTATTTAACAACAAGTTACAATGGGACTGAAAAAAAGTTACTTACAACCAGTCTTCACAATTACAAGTCTCATAGTATCTCTACAGTGCCATGATCAAATCCAGAAACCAGGATGTATTTATATGCCAGCATGACAGGACCATGTGATCGCCATCTGCAACCTTCCCAGGGGATTTTCAACAACGTTAATAGGGAAGCTGGATTCACTTAATGACTGCAGGAAAAATGGACAAAAAATGACTCACTTAACAACCACATCACTTAGTGACAGAAGTTCTAGTCTCAATTGTGGTTGAAGACTACTACATATTGACTGACTGATTTCAATTTCTAGGTATGCATAAATTTGTGAACATACAGCAACTTTAAGGTAAACCTTTAATCGCTGTTGCTTCTACACCAGTTGCATTGGTGTAATTCAACAGATATTTTATCTTTACCTGGTTCTTTCTTATTTGCCAGCTGGTCTGGTCTCTTATATCTTACTTTCTAACAGAGTCAGTTCCTGAATATATTCTCTGTCTAAAAATCATCCTGTTGTCTACAATCCATTTGTGGTCTATTAAAGTTTCAGAATAATTTTTATCTTATAACCTAATTTCCTTCTGTTAGATCCCTTCCATGATTATCCATGAGTAGGAGTCTTCCTTTAGCTGTAAAAGTTCCTGTGATTTCTCTGATTTTTTTAAAAGTCTCATTTTCTTTTCTTACCATTTTCTTCGCTTTCTTTTTTTTTTTACATTTTGAATGAGGTATGTTTCCTTGTCCTTTCATGTTTGACATTGAAAGTCATTGTTCAGTTTCACTCTTTTTAGTGTTCAAGACTTTCATCTATTGCTATGATGATTGTTTTTTCTGAAAGTCCCTGAGATCTTTTCCTTTTTGAAATTTTGAAAATAGTTTTCCAAAACTACATTTGTCATTTGGTTTACAATTTTCAACATCGTCTACCATCAAATACAACTGTATAATATTGATATTAGATATCCACCACATTTTATTTGTGAGGGTGTCATGGATTAAGCTGTGGTCAAACACAAACTTACAGAGCATTCAGTAAGTATTCAGACCCCCTTCACTTTTTCTCAATATTGTTATGCTATAGCCTGATTCTTCAGTTGTTGAAATTGATTTCATTAATCTTTTGCTCTGTTACTGTATGCATTGTCAGATATGAGACCTTCTATAGAGAGATGTGTTCCTTTCCAAATCATGCCCAAACAATTTAATTTACCACAGGTGGACTCCAAGCAAGGTATAGAAACATGTCAGCAACGATCAAGAGAAATGGGAAGCACGGAGCTAAATTTCATGTGTTGTTACAAAGAGTCTGAATACTTATGCCAATATGATATTTCAGTTTTTCAATGTTGAGACTTTGGAAAAAGTGCAGAGAAAAGCAACTAAGATTATTAAGGGCCTGGAGACAAAAACATATGAAGAATGGTTGCAGGAATTGGCTATAGCTAGTCTAGAGAAAAGAACGACTAGGGGTGACATGATAGCAGTATTCCAGTATTTGGGGGGCTGGCACAAAAAGATGGGGTCAACTTATTTTCCAAAGCACCAGAAGGCATGACAAGAAACAATGGATGGAAACTATAATCAAGGAGAGAAGCAAGCTGGAATTAAGGAGAAACTTCCTAACAGTGAGAATCATTCACCAGTGGAATAGCTTGCCTTCAGAATTTATAGGTGATTCATCACTGGAGGTTTTTAAGAAGAGACTGGACAGCCACCTATTTGAAATGGTATAGGGCAGGGGTAGGCAAAGTTGGCTCTTCTATGACTCGTGGACTTCAACTCCCAGACTTTCTGAGCCAATCATGCTAGCTCAGGAATTCTGGGAGTTGAAGTCCATGAGTCATAGAAGAGCCAACTTTGCCTACCCCTGGTATAGGGTCTCCTGCTTGAACAGGGAGTTGGATTAGAAGACCTCCAGGGTCTCTTCCAGCTCTATTGTGATTATATGTTTGCCATAGTTATTTGTAAAAATAATGACAGGATATAAATAAAAAATAAAATAAAAATAAAAAAGTTCTGTGCACTCTTTCCTTGTGTTTTCCCTGCTACAAAGAAGTCTTCGTTCTCTTCTCTTTTGCATGGATATTATATCCCCTGAAAGCAGATAATTCTCTCCTGCTAGGCTGCGATTTTCCTGCCACCAGCAGAGCACTGACAGTATGTGCCTTGTAAAATGAGGAACTTCTCTTTTAACACTTTTAATCAGTGATCAACTTCATTTGCTACTTTGGCCTTGCCATGTCACATTCCCAGATCTATTTGTGAAAGTTTGACATTCTTCCCTTGTAACTTGAGGAAAGCCTTTAGATCTGGAAGATTTATCACTTGGCACTCAATCTTGTCTAAAGGTTTCAGCCATGTCTATACAATTTTCTTTGACAAAATGCAGAAGTGGTTTGACATTCCCTTCTTCCAGGTGGGTTCACTACCATCATGAGATTGGCTTCAATATATCAGATTATCCAGAGTTTTATGCCCTCCCTTTTGACCTTATTGGTTGCTCTATCAGGGCCTCATGGTCTAGCTGGTATTACTCTCAGCTTCAGAAGCCACAGAGTCCTCTTACCCTAACAAGTGGTAATTCCCTGGGAGGAAAGGCAGGATATAAATTTAACCAATAAGAATAAAATATACAAAGCACCTCAACTTGGTAGGGAAGTCTGTGGTATGAAAAATCCATAAGGGGCAATTCTGTAATAGCTGAACTTCGCTCTTGGCTGAATTATTTACCACCAACTCCAGTTCATGTGATGTTTTTCTTCAGGGACAGAGTAGAAGAAATATCAATAGCCTACAAAAGTGAGATGTTCAGATCCTTCTTTGTTCCCTTAATCATTCACAGGAAAGTATTTGCATAAATTACTATATACCAGTAGATACTGGTTCGGACCGGATCACCGAAACTGGTAGCGACCCGCTGGTGACATCACGATGGTGTCACAGATCCGGTTTTGTCGGTGCCGGTCCGTGGGCACCGCCATCTTTTTTTGGGGAATTCTTTCCAAATTTTTTACTGTTTGGAAATTTTTTCCTCTGCTGCTGCTTTCAAAAGGGCCCGGCCGCCCCTGGGTTTATACTTACCTTTATTCCTTTTCCTGAAGCACAGCTGATCAGCTCCTCAGCTGTGTTTCGGGATGATTATAGCTACTGAGCATGTGCAGAAGCAGAATTGCACAAGGGGATGTGTGCGTCCGTGCTCACATACGAGCGCGCACACACGAAATGTCACGATGCGAACCGTGGCGAAGGTAAGTGGAACCCACCCCTGAATCTATACTCATAAACAATGTCTTATACTATTTTGTTTTTTTGTCAAAATGTGCTGCTAAATGTCTGCTGATTTTAGATGGATAGAAGGAAGGATGTATTCCATCCAATTTTTTTAGGAAAAATACATGACATTGGCACTGATAAAAGGCTCCTGGACTATTTCTGAGGCAAATCAAATCATGGTCCTTTATTGCATTTTAATCTTTCATCTATGTATCATTTAACACCAGCCTTCCCAACCTGGTACTCTCCAGATGGATTAGACTGGTGTTTTTCAAACCTGGCAACTTCAAGATATGTGAACTTCAACTCCTAGAATTCCCCAGCCAACATGAAGTCCACATATCTTAAAGTTTCAAAAACACTGGGTTGGACTATACTACTCATAATTCCCAGGTATTATGCATGGGAATTATAGGAATTAAAGGGCAACATATCTGGTGGGCACCACTTGAATTAACCTATTTCCTAAACACTGTAATTACAAAGCACTGGATCACATTTGTGTTTGGCTCAGCACCTATACCGCTGCTATAACAGTATTGCAAATATCTTCTCTAAATACCATTGTCTATTTGTGATTATTAAAAGGCACATTTTCTTAAGTTCTTCACATGGTATTCTTCATTGCACATTAGTTTAAAAACTAGCAATCACCTGTCAATCACCTATGCATCTCCATATTGCCTATAGGCATTGTACAAAACAATATAATTTGAGAAAGCCACGATAAGAAAAAAGAAGCTGCTGCTAAGAAATAGCAGCCTAAATGTGTCAAGCTGTCCCCATCCTCATCCATAATCTATAAAAACATTTACCATCATCCTGATATTGTCACATAATGTATTTAAGGATGAGTGAATACCAAACTTGAAGAGGGCTTGAAATGAGAGCATTTCCACCCCACCCCACTCCACTCTCACTATTCTGTATGTCAATCTAATACTCTGCAGGTCTCCACTAATTTGCTTTTAGTTTGCAATTTTTAAATTAAGTCACCTTCCCTGCTGATCCCCTCATTTCCAAACAAAAGTGGCAATCTTCAGGAGTAGATAATCCAGCCCCTAAATTGACAAACTGTCTACCTTTGGTTGTGTCCCCAAATGGAGAAGATAATATTATGCTTCCTGTTTTGGTAGAAGGGCTTTTTTTTTTTTTGCTTGAAAAAGGTGAGAATTGGCCGGGGAGGGGAGGTGGGGGCAAAACCATCTGGTTTTTGCAAGCATTCCTTTCTCGTGAATGACCCTGACAAAACCCTGACAAGTTCTGCAAGCCTTTGCAAAGAATGCTTGCAAAACCCAGATAGCTTTTTGATAGGAGAGGGTGCTGTTCAGCCATTTGTTGAACAGTGAATTGTCAGGTTTGCTAAACCATAATTGTTATAAGATAACAAACATGGCTTTCCCCCTCCCCATTGGAACTAGAATAACGTGGAACAAGAGCTAGAAGTGCAGCAGTAGATTATGAGGATGCAAGTTGAATTTAATTACATATTATAATGGTCATTGTTGCAATATATAGTTGGGACCTTCAGAAACACTTCCCTTCACATCAGTTCTATGCTACTGTTCCTTTATCTAATTAGGAGTCTTTTAATAGTTCTGAAATCCACTACTTTTCTTTTTAAAAGAAATGGTATAGGAAATATTTATTAACATAGTGCCAAAATCTGTTTTCTAATTTCTTGGACATTTTCTCTCTGAAAGAGGCCACTACTTTTAAAACTCTTTTTATTATTTATTTATTTTGGTTCTGTTTTTTGAGCTTATTTTATTGTAGCAAGAGGTGGAAAGTGCTGTCATTCATTTTCCTCACAGGTTTGTTTATTTAATTATTTATTAGTGACATTTATATACCGCCTCACAGTGCAAGCACTCTCTAAGTGGTTTACACCAGTAAGCAATGTATATTTACATTGCCCCCAACAATCTGGGTCCTCATTTTACCTACCTCAGAAGGATGGAAGGCTGAGTCAACCCTGAGCCGGTGAGATTTGAACCGCTGACCTTCGGATCACAGTCAGCTAAAGTGGCCTGCAGTACCCCACTCTAACTGCTGCACCACCTCGGCTCTTATTAAGGTTTCCCTTCCTTTCCTGTCTGAAAATGATTTGTGGGAGGAATTCCTTCTTGATATGACATGGGGAAACTAAAGAAGCTGCAGACCATTGAAGAGATAAAAGAATGCAAGATTAGATACTCACTATTTATTTATTTATTTATTTATTTATTTATTTATTTATTTATTTATTTATTTATTTATTTATTTATTTATTTATTTATTTTATTAGATTTATATACCGCCCTTCTCCTGGGGACTCAGGGCGGTGAACAGCCAAGTAAAAAATACAATATAAACATTAAAATATATATACAATTAAAATAAAATATTCGATGTGGCCGTGATTTCATACAATTAAAATTTGGTAAAATCTTAAAATTTTAAAAACCCCAAAAACTTTTTCACGCCAGCCCGGCTTGACAAAAATAATACGTCTTGAGGGCACGGCGGAAGGTGGACAGGTCGTGAATGGTTCTTAAGTCTGGGGGGAGCTGATTCCAGAGGGTGGGTGCTCCCACAGAGAAGTGGGTGCTCCCACAGAGAACTCATACCTGTTCCTGCCTTTGACAAATTACCACTAAGATAAATATAAGAATTCAATACTTTACTAATAATTACTTCCCATTTGTAAAATAAAAATAAAAATCTATTCACTTTTCATCAAAGTGAGCAGGAATTATTAAAAGAAACACGTAAGAAATTGTGAGTAGAGCTCTCATCGTTACATAGCTATTCTGCTGCCATCTCACACAAAGCAGGCTTTTATCAAATAAATCTTCTCTTTTTCTTTGCTGTGAAACAAGTCAAGGGAAAAGAGAAACACAACACACAGTTATGCAAATAAATTCTTGTTTAGTATTAGAGGTGAGCATTGACCTTACGCTCAAATGCAAACTGAGAACTGTCACCTGAAAAGAAAAAAACATGTACAAAGAAATATCTTCTTTCCCAAAAAGCTTGCAATCATTTTTTTTATTATTATTATTTTAAAGCCTGTAAAACGGAAAGCATCAACTAGAGGGTGTGTGTTTTTCTTGCTTTTCCATAAGGTTCTACTTTAAGACCTCCATATGCTCAGTTTTAATAATTTGTTTTCAGAAACTAGGAATGCTTCCAAAAGCAATTTTTGAAAATAATGTGCTTCTTGTTAAAAAGGAAGAAAGAAAGCTGAAGTCCAGGTACTACATCACTGCAAGGTACTGTAGGAGAGATATTAAAAGCAACTTTAGTGGGAAACTAGTTGCTTGTACATAACAGTTGGGGGGGGGGGATTTTATTCCTGTTTCAAATAGTGGGTTTCATTAATTGTTAGTTAAGATTCCATTGGAGAGTTGATGTCTTTCAAAGTGGTTATCATTTAATTATACATTAAGCAGCAGTTTCATGTCACTATTTCCATTCCCATGCTATCGGTTTTTATAATACATGCTGTTGATGTCTGTGATTTTTATATGTGATTTTAGCCATTTGTTGTGAACCTCCCAGAGTCACTTTCATAAAATTAATTAATTAATATTTACCGGGATGGAAATGCTCTGAGACTGTTAGATCTTTCTGTTTCCAAGTCTTGTACTCAAAGATAACAATGTAAGCCAATCAAGGTTCGCCTACAATCTTGTCCAGTTAGCTAACAGGAGAGTGCAAAGAATGTTATTGAATTAATCCTCTACTTCCTAAACTGAAGTCAGTCAGGAAATAGAAATAAATAAATATTGCCAGGACATCTACTTGCCCTATCAATCCATACTTTTCTGCACTCACATTCACTTGTGCAGTAGTTGAACTGCCCCTCCCCCCCCAAAAAAGCTATTCACTTGTCATGCTGCCAATCCTCAAATGTATAAATACTTTGTGTCTCATGAGAAGTCATGCTAGTAGTTCTACAAAGAGGCATTTTTCTCAGGAGATGTGACTGTGACTGTATGTTTTTATGATGGCTGTGAAGAAAGGCAGGTTTTAAATGCATGCACAAAGAGATAAAGTTTAGGAACAAGCTGCATAACCTCTCTGGGAAAAGTAAAGTAAAGTGGCAGGGGAAGAGAAAGAGAAAGAGAGAGAGAGAGGTTTAGTACCATTGCTATGTAACTGTTAACTTGATTTAGGAGTTGGAAATTAGAGTAAACCAATAATGTTCTCCAATAGGAAATGATGTTGATGAGAAAAGGAGAGATAAATAAGTAGGCATTCCAAAAATAGTTCCACTTCCTTTTGTTAACACAAATGATAAATGATGTGAATTGCTAAGTTGAATTTGAGATGGAAAAATGAATGTCAAAAAAGTTAGGCCTTGAGTAAATAAGTAAAAGTAATTTGAAAATAATGAATCAGGCAGTTCAGGGACCTATCATTATGGTAATAAGTTAACTATTAGTTTACCAATCTCACTGAAGAGTGTCCAAAATTTTAAAAAAAGATGAAACTTTATAATAAATGTACAAAAAAATTGTCTACATGGTTTCTAGCCATATAGTGGGATTTATATCCTGCTGGGTTGGAAGAGAACATCAAGTGCAAAGAATACTTATCAGGACCAAAAGAGCAATATTAAATCTGATTTCAAATATTTAGATCCAGGTATTTGGCTTTCTAATTTGATCTTGTAGCTTTGCTTGTAAAATATGTACCACAACTTTATTTGTTCTTGTTTTATCTTATCTGGAATACCTTTTAAATATGCCAAAAACACTACTGCCAACAACTAAATGTTTTGCAGCACTCTCATATTGTTATTATGAAAATTAGAAGATATATTTGAAGGTTGTTGTTTCTGGAAGACATTTCCATTGTGAGTCCTATCACAAGGCTATCAAAGGAATTCAGGCATGAGAAAGGTTGTGCAACATGAATGGAACTTCCAGATATAATCTCTCATGGAGAAAATATATTGGAAATTAGACTAGGATTAGGAAATTAGGAAATTAGGAAATTATTAGGAAATTAGACTAGGACAACCGAATCTGCTTGGGAATGAAAGCTTGCTGCTCTCATTCCATTTCTCTGTCTTTGTTTGCATATATGCTTACAGAGACAGCCAGCTTCAACAGAGCTGATTGGGTTGGGAGGGGAGGGGGCATAACTATTTCCAGACACTTTTCCTCTTCTTCCCTTTCTCCAAAACATGTTGGTGTGAGAATATCCCAACATTATGTGAAAGGATTCTTCTTTGGATCCAGTTTCTATGTCAATCTTTTCTGTATTTCATTTGTTTTGAAATGCAGCTAATACAACTAGGGAAACATTAGCCTGGCTATGCAACATTTGCTTATCTGGAGCTGTTAATTGATTGCAGATCTTTTTTAGCCAATTAACCATGTGGCTTTTAATTGATTAACCAATTAAATGTTTTTCAGTTATGACTTTTTTTATCGCATTAGTGTGTTCATGCTGTCAATCATATCCTCACAACTAAACACCATTCTAGCCACAGGGCTATATCTGGTACGCACAGAACGGCACTACAAGCAAAGAAGGGAATCAATGTGAGTCTTAGTTAAGAAGATCACTCTTTGGATCATCGGCAGTTTAATGTATTTTCAGGCTGGAGCACTAGGAATGAATGCAGGAATGGGAAGTTTGTATGACTTCCCCCAGCCATGAAAATTTTATTGGTATTTTCTGTATCCATATGCATATCAGGTAAGAAGGGAAAAAGAAGTAGGAAAATCCAATTGATTTCTGTTCATATTGTTTCCCATACATGCTCACAGGAATACAGCGATGCCCAGAAATATATTTGTTAGATGTCTTAGTTTACATTTTAAGAAACGTATTTGAACCACCAGAAAATATTATTGTCACGTGGCTATTGGTTGCCCAAATTAAGAGGGAGAATTTCAGACATGGAATCCAAAGCTTGAATGAAGGAATAAATTCACCAGGGACATTAAAATCACATCCATAAAGTCTCAGTGGTTTAAAAAAAAATTATTTTCTTATTTGCACGTTTGGGGAACGGATGCCTAACCAAAAAAGAAAAGTTCTATGTAAGCACAGTCTTGTGTCCAGTATTTCAAAAGTCTGAAAAAAATACATTATCTTCCCATTCTGTAGAAGTAATGTGGTCTGAGAAATGTAAAATAAAACTATCTCTATTTTTTCATGTTCAAAAAAGAGAAAAAGATTAGATATTAGAGCAGTTACTGCTAGAGGAATGTAAGACAGAGATATATGCTAAGACTTACTCAGGCATAAATATTTCACAGTGCCTGGGGTGAGGACTGCTTGAGATAAAGTTTAGCATTGAGCTCCATTTATCTAAAGGTAGATTTGACTGACAGGTGTTTGTTGTAAGCTGCAATTAACGTGTCAATTGTTTTTCACGTCACAATGATTTTTCACACATAGTAATGGGTGTATAGCTTTAAATCAATCTAGCACCATGGCAATAAAAAACGCCTGAATGGTTTTCCCTTGGGATCTGGGAAACTGCTGCACTTTGTTCTTGATCCCTGCCAGTAAGTCAGGTAACAGCTCTACTATCAAATGGGTAAGTGATGAGAAGAAGGGGGAGGAAGCACACCCACAGCTGCATCAGCTGTATTGATAAGCATTGGGGGTGATACTGAAAAGAACTTCAACATTTATGGATATGCACTGGGGTGAATGAAGTTATGATCCAGTTCTTTTTTATAGACAATAGTCCTGTTATGGTATTTTCTTTAGTGATACGAAGAAGGTTGAGTAGTTTACAGTATAAAGCAGCCTGGCGTTAGCATTGTAAAACAAGGGGTTTTTTTGTTTTTTGTTTTTTGTTTTGTTTTGTATACAATAGAATTCCCTATGCTACTAGGCTCGAAATTCTCAGTTTGGATAACTTAGAATTGCGACACTTGCGGTCAGACCTAGGTATTGCGTACAAAATTATATGTAGTAATGTTTTACCTGTAAATGACTTTTTTTGTTTTAATCTCAATAATACGCATGCTAACAACCGCTTTAAACTTAATGTAAATCATTCTAAACCTGACTATAAAAAATATGATTTCTGTAATAGAGTTGTCAAAGTCTGGAATACTCTACCTGATTCAGTTGTTTCAGCTACAATTTTTCACAGTTTCAGTCACAAATTGACTTCCGTGGACCTTACATCATACTTAAGTGGTTAGTAGAGGGGGCGTGCATAAGTGCACTAATGTGCCTATCGTCCCTGTCACTGTATTTTTATTCTTTTATTCTTGTTATAGTTTTTGTTTGACAAATTCTAATAAATAAAATAAAGTTTGGAAGTAATTGTTGGAAATAATCAGCTATTTAGCCTAACCATTTCCTGATGTATAGAATGTAGCTGTAGAATATTACCAATACCTAGCTGTCTGTCAGCCCCACAAGGTAGACCAAATCAGACCAGACTCCAAAAAAATCAACTCTAGAGAAAGGCTAACATTACTTTTATAGAGATTGGCTATGGTAACAGAATTTTGCAAATCTGATTGTACTGTACCTTTTCCTCTTCTTATGCTCTAATGAATTAGGGAGGCCAGTCATTTATGAATGTTATAGTGTAGCTCTGGACTTAAAAATATGTTTCAGTAATGGTTGTTGCCTAGTTCCATCAAGGTCATCTTCTATCGTCTCTACATTGTCCAGATTTTTCTTATGAAGGAGTGTTCATCCTCACTGGTACAATTTGATATACCATCCAAGTGCTTTTAGTACTCTTGAAGTTTATGAAGTTGAATCAAAATCCTCTTTCTTGTTGTCTGAGTAGAGCTTAAGGTTGTACTCTTCAGAACTAGGGATTTGGAGACCAATACCTAATTTCAAAATCACTTGTGGAAGGAAACTACCAATCCCTTTCCTGAAGCTAGCATCTTGGAGGAAGAGAAAGGGACATGTCTAAAGATCCTAGCTTTCACATATGGACCACAAAAATCTGGACAACCAGTTGATACTAGAAAACTTTATTTGTCTAATAATATCTAATATGGACAACCAAATCTGGACAACCATCAGATAAAGGAGAATATTTGAGGCTTGAAGTGGAAATGAGGGATCCTTAGTGTTCTCTTAACTTGATTGTTTCTTGCAGACATTTAATTACCCAAACCAGCAATAGCATTAATACTATTCTAGCACTGATGCTGTTACCTAGTTTGGGTAACAAAATGTCTGCAAGAAAACAATCAACCTAAGAGAGCACCAAGGACCCCTCATTTCAACCCCAAGCCTCAAATATTCTCCTTTATCTAATGGTTGTTCAGATTTTTGTGGATGAACTCTAATGGGACTGAAAAAGATGGCTCAGAAACAGGGAAAGGGTGATGTTTTAGAGAGAAGCAATAGGTGCTTCCCTTCTTGCCACACCTAGTTTGTGCTTCAGGCCTCCCTAGTATGTACTCTCCCTATAGATCAACTCTCGAAAACTGTAGTTCTTGCCAATAGAAAAGTATTGTTTATCCCTACTTTAAGTAAGAGAAGTCTGGACAGGATATTAAGAGGAAGCTACAGCAGTAGTACTTTGCTGTTATATCAGTTATAGCCTCAGTTGCTGTAACATGTGGCATATCAGCTATTAGCTATTGTATTCTCTCTTGCAACCAAGTAAGAGGATGGCAGTTGATGGTGATATTTCATCACTTTGGAAAAACCCCAAGTTTTCAAGATCCTGCATAATTTGGAATATCCAAACAATGCCCCCAATTAGCTGCAATAAGGCAAAATGGAAAAGTAATTATTTGTATTTATTCTATCTTTATGTTATCTTGCTTCATAGTATATGAGCTAATACATGTACAGCTATCTATCCAGTAGAAACCTGCTTTTATTAGGATGAGTGCTATATCATGGGTTTTCAGCCCAAAGTTTGATGTACTGTAGGAAGTTAGCACCTACCCCTCTCCTAGAAAAATGAAATATCCTAGGAAATATTAAAAGGCAGAATATATTCTATAGAATATCCCTAGAGAAATTGAGAAACATGCTGTTAGAAAGGAAACAGACTCACTCTTAGCCCCCTCCCCCTTTTGTTAATAGCCAGGAGCAGTCTTCTACATAACAAAGATTTATCTCCTTCAATCATAGCCGTATTAGGAATTGCCCAAGGCCCTTTCATTCAGCCAAGCCTGGGACAGACAAAAGCCTATAGAGTTGCCACTGCATGGCCTCCTGGGAGCCTGACCACCAATCAGTGCATTACATACATAGGAACAGGAAACTAAGAGGTGGGGCCCAACAGAGGTTATAAAACCAAGGGACTCCGCATCTTTCCCTTCCTTTTCTCATCACCCACATCTGGAAGCATGTGATCTACCTTTTCTGTACAGGGGCTCATGCCATGTTCTCCTGTCCATCATATTAAACCTTCTTTCCAAGCAACTTCCATGAATCCAGTGTCTTTTTCCCCACTTGGAACTGAACCCAGAAGGATATTCCTTACAGCAGTACAACAATAACTTAAACTCAGACCACATTTTAGGTGTATCTTCCATGGATGGTTGAATAGAATTTAATCTCTCTAAGCATCCTCCCTCCTGTAACACTCTAATACAGAGAGATAATAATACAGGCTTCATTTATAAGCTTGTTGTAAAGGAAAATTGCAGATATAATGCATTCAAATCTTATAATTGCTTCAGTGGTCACCATGGAATTCTGTGAAAATCATCTACAGAAGAGTCAAGATTATTATTGCTTGTACTAAGCAATGTTTTACATTTAATTACAACAGAAGTATATTAATATAGCAATATGTTCAGGTAGAATCTGAATTTTAGCAAGCAATTAGGAAATACATATTTCACTGATATAAATTAGAAAGGTCTGAAGTATGCACCTTTCTTATTGATTGTACTTTCTTTTGAAAAGGAGATAATCTCCAAATGTGTTGGGTCAGTATGTATCTGTTTATCTGGAGCAGCTGCTTCTATTTTTGTACAGTAGAATTGCAATCTGAATCCTACATACAAACATATCCTTTATTTGAGAATTGATACGCAACATTTCAATTCTTAGAACAATTAGAATGTGAATGATTGTAGCTCATTAAAAGTTTTGTGCCAGTGGAAGGAGGGAGGGAAACTTTAGCAAAGCCTCTTTCCACACCAAAACTCTGCTTGAAGGTTGAAGAACCTTTTAGGTTGGTCTGAGACATGCAAGCAAGACAAAGTGGCAAAGAGGAAAAGGTGATTACTTCTTGAATGGCAGTTCTTTTTTTTCTTTTTTTTTTAGCAGAAGGAGACTTTTAGGTCTCAGAAGACCCATGGTAAGGCAAACAATCCACAGAGTCATAGGTACAATAGCTATTGAAAAAAATGTCAAAGGCAAAAAAAGATATTTGAAGAAGTATTTTGGTTCCCGGTGTGTTTTTATAGCCATCTCTTCATAAAAATAATGTATGTTGCTATTCATTAAAAAGTGTGCTCAGGATAAAGGTTCTATCAGTTTACACAAGCAGATTAAAAACTCAAACTATTAAAAAAAACCCCCACCAACAATTGTCTGGTTTATATTCAACTCTGCAGCTAGCCCATTAAAACACATTAACAGTCTCTCTACAAGACTCCACATCCTTTCCCTTTGTGTGTGTGTGTGTGTGTGTGTGTGTGTGTGTGTGTGTGTGTATGCACATGAATGAACATGGATTTCATTTTTTTCTCTGTTTCTTCTTTCAAACATGTGCTCACCGTCTGACCTTGAGGAAGTTCCCTTTTTCCTTCTCAGCCTTAGTCATTTTTTCTGTTTCCTATCTATATATGGTAATACTACAGTGACCTACATTTTAGATATAATGTCAAGACAAGCCTGATAAAATTGAAAGAGTCAGGATTTGTTTGTGAAAAGTTGTTCTCATTTGTCCTAGCCTAACACTGGAAAGGAAAACAAAAAAGAAATGGAAACAAAGAGGGGAGGTGCAAGAAATGTTCATTACAATTAAGCAATGCAGTCCCATGTGCTAGATACAGGGTGGAGAACTTTACTTATGCCTTTAGTTTTCTTTCATTTAATTCTGCAAATCTCTTCAACAATTTAAAAGAAATTCTTATTCAATCAGATGCAAAAGAAATGGCATTTGGTCAGTGTTCCCCATGTTTTGGAAAGATCTCCTATTCTTATAATTGAGATCTAACTGTGGTGTTGTTATAAACTTAGGGGTTTACCTATGCTTTTTCCATTGAGCATGCATGTGTATGTTTTCTAACTCAAATGTTTACACTTTTTAATTGTTGAACTGATTAAAGCACTTTATGGGTTTATTTTAGCAGCTGTTTTAATATTGTTGTAACACATCACATTGGGATTGATTGTACTTTCCAGCCTTAGCCAACCTGTAACTAAAATTGAGAAACCTTTCTCTCATCTCTTTGAAAATGTCATCAAAATGTCGTCTTCTCTCTCTTCCCCAATTGAGAAAAAGATATCAAAGTGGTGCACCACAACAGATTTTAAATAAATGTAACCAAGAATGTAAGATCGTTTCAAAATTTTGTTAGCTCTTTTATAGAAATCAATTAAATTTAAATACTTAATTCAACCTAGATTGTGCCCAATGCTAAAGTCAAAAATGAGAGAGAGAGAGAGAGAGAGAGAGAGAGAGAGAGAGAGAGAGAGAGAGAGAGAGAGAGAGAGAGAGAGAGAGAGAGAGAGAGAGAGAGAGAGAGAGAGAGCTCTTTCCTTATTAGTTATTTGCTAACAATCTATGCAAAAATTGCAATTGAAAAAATCCAGATACATAGTAGAAGGGAGCAGACTTACAACTTCCTTTGCTACTATCTTCCAGTCATACAGATTTTTGCTCCTTGGTTAGTATGCTTAAAATTGCAGATCCACAGTAGAGTTGTGTCTTTGTCTATATATGTTCATTTCTTTTCTAAGGGCAAAACATTTTTCCCTAAGTATGGTTCCAGTTGTGCTTGCTTGCACAGAAGTAATCATAGTCCTTTCAGCTTTTAGCTTTCTCATAATATGTACTTTCAAACCTAGCTCTGCGTTTGTCACACCTCTCTGTTCAGCAGCCTCTTCAATCCTCAAGTGCCATTGCAAAAATTGAGTCTTTTAATACCTATTATTTTGAATTTGAGAGATCATGGGCACTATTTCAGAGGGAGAAAAGGAGTCTCCCAAAGTCAACCTCTGCCATAATGTCTTGTCCTTTATTTCTGTTTTCAGTTTGATAGCAATAGCACTTAGACTTATGTACCGCTTCATAGTGCTTTTACAGCCCTCTCTAAGTGGTTTAAAGAGTCAGCATATTGCCCCCAACAATCTGGGTGCTCATTTTACCCACCTCGGAAGGATGGAAGGCTGAGTCAACCTTGAGCCGGTGAGATTTGAACTGCCGAACTGCAGCTAGCAGTCAACTGAAGTAGCCTGCAGTGCTGCACTCTAACCACTGCGCCACCCCGGCTCCTTGATAAAACTTGTCATAAGGGTCATGTAATATGTGGGTCTCCTCTAGGTCCCGTCAACCAAACAATGTTGGCTGGCAGGGCCTAGGGGGAGGGCCTTCTCTGTGGGGGCCCCTGCTTTCTGGAACCAACTCCCCCCAGAGATACAAATTGTCCCCACCTTGCTGGCCTTCCGAAAAGCTGTGAAGACATGGCTCTTCCCACAGGTGGGGTTTTGAGACAACTTTATCTCGGTCTCTCCCATGTATGTAAGATGTTGTATGCTTTTTAAAAAAATGTATTTTAAATTGTTTTAAATATACTGTTTAGTGGTTCTTTAAATGTTGTACGTCGCACTGAGTCCCCAGGGAGTAGGGCAGCATATAAGAATCCTAAATAAAATAAATAAAATAAATAAAATATGAATAAAATAAACCAATAAATAAATAAGCATGAGCCAATCATAAGATGAATTTAAACCTTTTCACTTGCTTTTACAATTTTCTAGCATTTTATACAGCCATTTTGCATTTACAAATCAAGAAAAGGTCTGTGGTTGTGCTCTTTTCCTTCTTGAACCCATGTGCAACTTCTTTTTTAAAAATAATTGTATAAAGCACAATGCAGAAAAGATAAAAACTGTATTGCGAAAAAGAGTCCCAGTGGTAAAGTTTGCTATAGTGGCATTAGGGTAAGTGTTCCCAATTGCGAACAGGTGGTAAAAACACAGATCCTACTGAGAAATAATGAGATGTGTATACATAAGTTTAGGAACCTCCTGTGCATCTTTTTCAAATGACATAAGACAACTTGAAATTAAATTTCATTTGATGCCAGATGAAAAACAAATGTTTCAGGGGAAAAGTTTTTAATACAAAATTAATTTGTTGTATATGTGCATGCCAGCAGGTTTTATATACAGAGATTATATATATATATATATATATATATATATATATATATATATATATATATATATATATATATATATATATATATATATATATATATATATATATATATATATAGTGTGTGTGTGTGTGTGTGTGTGTGTGTGTAACATTTTTTGCTGATAAATGAAAATAAAGGGAGACTATTATAGATCTATTTCGAGCTATTTTGCTCTCGTCAGATAGCCATACCCTTAGTGGGATTTGAACCTGGGCAGTCTGCTTGTAAGGCAGTAGTTTTAACCTCTAGGCCAGGTTCTCTTCCCTATCAGCTCTTCACCAGGAAAGGGTTATATATGTTTTTTCTGTCGAATCATCCTGGTGTGTGGAAGGAAACATCACAGCTTCCTTTTGCCTTTCGGCCCCTCCTGGGGCCATCCAGGCAGTTTTTTTTATATATATACTCATATATATAAAATCTTCCTAATGAGCACATAGATTTATAAGCATTCTGCGAGTACTCAAATCCTTTGTCCTTTTTTTCACTATAAGGTGCAGCATGAATACACACATACACACACTTCTGACTGAGTTCTGATAAGAGGGAGAGATTTCAGACTGAGGCAGAGGCATCTCCAGGGAAAGTCAAAAAAGTCAAGATGGGGCCGATGTTTCAAGCCGTGCCTCTTATGAGTTTCTTTTTCTAAGGATATTTTTTTATCAGCTGTATGCCTTTGTTCTGCTTTGGTCACATTTCAAGGCAGATTATATTTAATCAATGCATGACGACAGTTTTTATGAAGGGAAGACAAAATGTAAGTATTTTAGATCCAAAATATTTTTAATGGAAATTAATGAAAGCCTCTATAGTTTAAGATTTGTTTTACCATTCCTTCCAGTGGGAGGAAACCTGGTTCATAGAACATAAGAATACAAATGAATACCATATTATACACTTTAAAGTCACATATAATAATAATACTTAGTTACAGCTTACCGATTCAGCTTTATGAGCCCTATTTTTTAACTGCACCAGCCCATTCCTAAGGCACTGGAATATCTCCCAACAGCACCTCAGTAGGAAAGACAAAGATTTGAGAAGTCGTTTCTGCTATGTATCATTTGACAGGAAGTCATGCTATCAGAATCAAGCCTCATAGGAATCAATCTTACATCCATACATGGCACATGTCCTAGTTACTCTACAGATATGAAAAGGGCCATTAGGGCTTCTTATCAGCTATATATTGGTGTAATTAAAAGGTTTGATAGCATTAACCTGAACCGTGAAAGTCTCCAGACAATGCACTCTATCAGTCATCTGACCCTGCACTTTAAACAGTGTCTTTCTCCTCTGCTTTTCAAAGGACACAGAGGTGCTTTTACTGACTTATTTCAACTATAATGCTTTTTAAAAAATATTATTTCTCTGTGTGTTTATGTATTTGAATTCATCAAACTCAATAAGACAGCAGCCTTGATCTGATCATGTGGATTTTATTGTACTTTGGCATTCTAAACTAATTGTTTAATCATGTTAATTAACATAATGCAATTAACAATCGGGGACCCTACCTCTCATTGTAACTTACACTTGCTGTGACTTGTACCTACTACAATTTGGATTGAATTGCAGATAAATACATTTTACTCACCCTATAGGTCTTTGAAACAGTACCGTACTTGGAAACATTTCAGGACTACATATTTGAACTTTAGGAGGGTTTACATCAATTTCCTGAAGACAGGCTCTCTGTTCTCTTACCACTAATCAATGAAAAAAGGTGGTGAAGTTATGCCCTGGTGATCTGATATAATGCGGTCCAAAGTATTCGCATTACAAAAGAAAAAAAAAGACAACATTTCTCTTAAAGATAGATCAGGTCAAATGTTCTATTGTTGCAAATTAAGTGCTGCCAGCATAACAGTAACTAAGCTTAGGTGACTGAATGATTCCAGTTCCAGCAGTCATTTGAGTGTTGACCCAGTCCATGCCATGGCAAATGGGAAAGAGATCCATCCAGTTTATAGTTTAGTTTATTCAGCTTTTGTATTTCCTGAACTGAACTTTCACTTCCTGAAATCAGCACTCTTCCAAATTTATGATGTAGTTCAGAGTTGAAAAAAATGTGTTAAAAATGGGTATGCGAGAAGAAGATATACCAAATGCATTATACAGTAAATTCTCATGCAAAAATGTGCATATTTGAAAACATGCATACCAAAAACATCTATTAAAGAGAAGTGTGTATGAAATGTATTAATAGAAAAGTACACAAATTAATCTACAACCAGGATGGAATGCATTTAATACAACCAGGACGGGAAAAACAAGAACTGGACTGAACTGAATGTTACATATGTGCCCATTTCTTGTGATGAGGTACCTGAAATATAGGCCCTCATTACCCATATTGAAGAGGTTCTCTGGAAGAGAGAATGACCATGTATATATTTAAGATATTTTAAAAAAAGAATTCATAACACATGTGTATGCAGATTAATATCTGTCCCGTTTTAATTCTTTTTTTTTTTTGCTCATCACTGGTGCTAGGAAATGCAACAATTTAAATTTGCATGCATTTAAATTAATTAAAATCAAATGAAAGTGCTAGTAGGTCACAATCTTAATTTAATGCCCTATTACCAGCTGCATATCCTGTTGAAAATAATGTTCCACGGAATGAAATAAAAGCACCTGTTTCACTCAACTGCAAAAATCACTTTCAAAGAATAACTTCTTGTTCATTTCTGTTTTGTGTGCATGGAAAAGATGAAGCTTACATCCCTTATATATTAGACTAAGCCAGGACTATTCCCACACTCCACCACCCATAAAATACTTGACCTTATGGGATCCTTTGTAATTCTCACAGGAAACTATAAATTGCCAAATACATTCTTCCCTCTTGACTCATAATTTGTGAGAGGATAATATAGAACAAAACAGCCTGTGATTTACTGTGTTTTCTTGTGCACTGTTTAACTTGTGAGAATTGGCCATAAGCAAGCAAAGTAATGGGGAAAGACTGTAATAGATTTGTACCAATTTTTAACTTCAGAAAAGCCTGTATATTTGGCTCTTTGGAAACAGCAGCAGTGTGAATTTTGGAGATAGTAGGGAAATGCTTTAGCATCAGTCTTAGCAGTCCCAGAGAATCATATTACATATTCCATTTGGAATGAATGGGATAGGTATTGTTTAATTTTTTTTAGGTTACTGGATTTAGGCGCACAATCGTGCCTACTGTTCCTGTCCTAATGTACACATATATTCTTACCTCTTTTACTCTTATTCATGCTTGTACTATTACATATATATTCAATCATGTTTTACTGTTTATACTTTGCTTATAATCATATATGCTTGACAAAATAAACAAATACAAAAAAAAATATGTAATAGAGGGGTTAAATACAATTTTTCAATGTAACACTCCCTCCATCACCACCACCTCTTTTTTTTGAGATAACAATTCATCACACTATTGACATTTGGTATTTTATTATCCTAACCATACAAGCTCAGCATTTATATAATACATTTGAAGTACACTTGCTTGCTAGTAAATAGGTTTTCAAAACTCATAATGCAAATTAGGTAGCACCCTCAATAGCCCTGAGAAAGAAGGAGGGGCAGAAGCAGCAATGGGAACAAAAAGAACAATTTTGAAATGGCTGCATTGTTTAGCTGGTGTTAAAAAGTTGTAATATGTAAGATATTCTTAGGACTGTGTGAGATCATGTTGGATGAAACTGAATATACCGGTATAGTAAAAATGTACATTAAAATTATGTTGCCAATTATACCGTTAGATGTGTTGAACCTTACGGCTTTTATTAAAATTTACTAGGCTTCAATATATTCAGGAGATCTAGATTTGAATGCACATATGGTTGATTCAATTTTGCATTAAATAAATACTAACTGAACTCTAGATCTTCTTTTTGCAGATTAGAACATGCTGTGTACAGATCTCCATTCAATGGAGAATTCTGTTCTATTACTAGTTCTATAACTATAATTCTAAAATACCATCACTTGAAAAAAAATGCTACGTTGATGAGTTGAATTCCTCAGAGAATCACCATATCTTTTCTAATGTTCAGGCTGGACCAGTGGTGGGTTCCTGCCGGAGCTGTCCAGTACATAGCTCCGGTAGGGAACGGCCGATTGCGCAATTTGCGTGTGACCGCTGCGGAGCCATCTTCTCTGGTCCATCGTGCGCATGGCCATCTTTTTCTGAGAACTTTTGGGCGATTTTGCTTCTCCGCATGCGCGGAAGCAAAATCGTGCTGAAATCTCACGAGGGGACGCGCGCGAGAGAGAGAGATTTCGGCGAGATTTTGCTTCCACGCATTTGTGTCCTACTTCCTTCTAGATTTAAAAACTATAAATGTTTTGCATGATGCTCTTTACAAAGACACTTGGAAGTTCAGCAGTACTCTTTCCTCAGTGCTCTGCCAAGACTGTGGTCTCTTATTTCTTATCTCTCAAAACTTTGTGCAGAATTCCTTATTACCATAGAATAAGCTTACTTAGTATGGATGGTGTGCACACCAAAATTGCCATTAAAGTATTGTTTTCATAATTATTATCTATTCTTCCTTAACTCTGTTTTCCCCTTTACTTTATGTACATAAGTGCAGGCTTGAATGGTAAGCATTTCCTAACCCCCTATGCCTAGACATGGTAAAACCCCTTAGAAACCCTACAACTTAGTTGTAGTAGTTATAAAACTATTCCTCAAACTTCCAGATAGAATTGTCATTGTTCATGGTGTATTGACATTCAAGGAACTTTAGTCCAAACTGTCTTGTAATTTGGGGAATGTTCTAGAATGGTATGCTTTCATAAGCAAGAGATTTTCAATGTTGATCCAAATCATCAATCTCAATGGATGAGAACTACAACTTCCAAAATCCCAAGATCATGTTGGATAGGAATTCTGGGGATTAGAATACCAAAAAAGATTGGGTATATCAAGTTGGATAAGGCTTCTTCGGATAATCAGCATGCTAAAAGTTTAAGCAGCTACATGAACTAATTATAGGCTAACTATTTTCATTAGCAATTTGATTGAGTTCATATTTTATTCCTCAAGCCTTTTTTTCCCAGTGACCAATTGATGTCTACCCTTGGGGAATCTAAGATTGTATCTCTCCAGTTCTGGCCTTTTTCCCATCTGAAAAAATCTCAGTGGAAAAAGCCTTTTTAAAAATCAGTCAAATCCTATACAGCCTTTAAAACTTAGTAAAAATGGCCAAAGGCAGATAATTATGCTTGAAAGAGAAATTATTCCAAAATGGAAATTTATGTAGATGAACTCATAAAAAATGAAGCAAATTTCCCTCCAAGTATTCTTATTACAGTTTTCCTGCTATGTATGTAGCTTTACCCCAATTAGCATTAGCTTTCTAATCTCATTCAAAGTGGATTGCAAAGCCCATGAAAATCATACCAATATTTTATGATGATCTTTGTACTGTCACTTGCCAAATTCAATATGATAGATATACTTTGGATATTTAGCCAAGTGACCTAAAGTTCTAAACACATTTATTTATTATTTATTATTTTTAAATCAATTTATATAGTTGTCCATATCACAAATAAGTAACATGGGTAGCATACAACAGAGCTAAAGCAGTTAATAAATACAGCAGTAATAAAAATGAAGCTATTGTTTTTCATCACCACTGTTAACTATTATTAATTTGAAACCTTTGTCTTCTTTTTGTGTTTAAAATATTTTTCAGTGGCATTTTCAGATCTGCAAGTCTATTTCAGTTTCATAGGCCAGATAAAGAAATCTTGTCCATATATATGTATAATTGTTGTCATTACAGTATTAGAGATCTTACAAGATATATTATTATTATTATACAATTGTATCACAGCGGCCAGTTGTTTCGCCGGATTTGGCATTGATTACTAGTCGAGCCCCACCCAGGGGCCTAGGAAGTCGTAATGTATTTTCGAAGTATATGTGCGGAACCGAGCAGTGCGGCTTTCTGCATTTGACTGATGGTAATTTTGTCAATTTTGAGCTGTTTTAAATGTAATTCCAGTGCTTTTGGGATAGCACCCAGTGTTCCAATCACTACTGGAATTACCACTGCTGGTTTGTGCCATAATCGTTGGATTTCAATTTTTAAGTCCTGGTATTTTGCAATTTTTTCGTGTTCCTTTTCATCGACCTTGCTATCTCCTGGTATTGCAATGTCAATTATAGTCACCTTGTTGCTCTCGACCAACGTGATGTCTGGTGTATTATGCGCCAGTACCTTGTCTGTTTGTATACGAAAATCCCACAAGATCTTGACCATCTGATTTTCAGTGACTTTTTCAGGCTTGTGTTCCCACCAGTTTGTAGCAGTATGGATGTTATAATTTTTGCATAAATTCCAGTGGATCATTTGTGCAACAGAGTTGTGTCGTAATTTGTAATCAGTCTGTGCGATTTTCTTGCAGCAGCTGAGCACATGGGCTACAGTTTCATCAGCTTCCTTGCATAATCTGCATTATTTATTATTATTATTATTATTATTATTATTATTATTATTATTATTATTATTATTATTATTATTATTATTATTATTATTATTATTATTATTATTATTATTATTATTATTATTATTTATTCACAAAAAATGTAATACACAGCAAACGAGATTTATATGCTGGATTTCGTATCACTATATCACAAGTCGAACACTTCTCAAGCGTCTAGGACTGTGTGATGTATTTTCGTATGATGCGCGCAGATCCAAGTACGGTGGCCTTTTGCAACTGACAGATCGTGATTTTGTCAATGTTTATTGTTTTCAAATGCCGGTTAAGGTCTTTTGGCACAGCACCCAGTGTGCCGATTACCACTGGGACCACCTGTACTGGTTTATGCCAGAGTCGTTGTAATTCTATTTTAAGGTCCTGATATCGGTTAAGTTTTTCTTGTTGTTTTTCATCAATTCGACTGTCACCTGGTATGGCGACATCAATGATCCACACTTTTTTATTTTCCACAATCGTGAGGTCTGGCGTATTATGTTCCAAAACCTTGTCAGTCTGAATTCGAAAGTCCCAAAGTATTTTGGCATGTTTGTTTTCAACTACTTTCTCAGGTTTATGATCCCACCAGTTCTTTACCACTGGTAGGTGGTAGTTGTGGCACAGGTTCCAATGAAGCATCTGGGCCACGTAGTTGTGCCTCTGTTTGTAGTCCGTCTGTGCGATTTTCTTGCAGCCGCTGAGGATATGATCAATTGTTTCATCAGCTTCCTTGCAAAGTCTGCATTTTGGGTCATCAGCTGATTTTTCAATCTTGGCTTTGATTGCATTTGTTCTAATTGCTTGCTCCTGGGCTGCAAGAATCAAGCCTTCTGTCTCCTTCTTCAGTGTTCCATTAGTAAGCCATAACCAGGTCTTCTCCTTATCAACTTTTCCTTCAATCTTGTTGAGGAATTGCCCATGCAAGGCTTTATTGCACCAACTGTCGGCTCTAGTTTGCATTGTAGTTTTCCTATACTGATGCTTGGTCTGGTGCACTTTCAGAAGCTTCCGGTTGTTTACTTCAATCAATGCAGGTTCTTCTTCTTCTTCTTCTTCTTCTTCTTCTTCTTCTTCTTCTTCTTCTTCTTCTTCTTCTTCTTCTTCTTATTATTATTATTATTATTATTATTATTATTATTATTATTATTATTATTATTATTATTATTATTATTATTATTTATAACAGGTAAATGTTTCACCTGTCCAGTTGTTTTCGGCTATAAGGTAGTGATGGGATTCAATGTTTTTACTACCGGTTCTGTGGGCGTGGCTTGGTGGGCATGGCATGGCTTGGTGGGTGTGGCTTGGTGGGTGTGGCTTGGTGGGCGGTGGCAGGGGAAAGGTTCTGTAAAATCTCCATTCCCACTCCACTCCAGGGGAAGGTTACTGCAAAATCCCCATTTCCTTCCAATCAGCTGGGACTCAGGAGGCAGAGAATAGAGAATGAGGGCAGGGCCAATCAAAGGTGGTATTTACTGGTTCTCCAAACTACTCAAAATTTCCACTACCAGTTCTCCAGAACTGGTCAGAACCTGCTGAAACCCACCTCTGCTATAAGGGATAGTGCTCATTTTCATTTCTTAGCAGAGGGAACAAGCATTGACCAAAGATATTTCTGTGGTCATGTGGCCAGCATGACTGTATACGGAAGTGCATGGAATGCTGTTACCTTCCCTCTCAATTGATACCTATTTATCTACTCACATTTTGTATGCTTTCAAACTGCTAGGTGGGCATGAGGTGGGGCATGTAACAGAACTCACCACTTGATATGGCACTTGGGTCTCGAACATGGCCTATCAGCTCTCCAGCTCAGCCTCTTTAACTGCTGAGCCTCTATTATTCTTTATACATTCCCACTATTAATACTGCTGATGTTGTTACTGTCTATTTCATGATACGTTCATCTTTGAAACTACTATTTCAGAGTTTTAAAAAGTAGTCTGGCTAGCTTTTTGCAGCTAAAAAATGAAAAATCCAGGGAAAAATTTAAACATTAATTGTGGCATAAGCATTTAAGTCATGATATTCATTTGAGGCTCATAGACTCTTTCTTGCTTTTGGACCTAGAGAAAAGGCGGTTCAAACGGGCAGCTTACTTTACATGTACATTTTCCTCACAAGATTCATATTAGGCCACGATTACCAAAGTCGGGGCATTCAAATGCAGAACAGAAAGGAATCAAAACGGTCCATTTTTGTTTCTTCACAAGTAGAGGGGAAAAGTCAAGAATGGAAATTGGATGGGTTTGTTTCCTCAAGGAAAATAATTTCACTTCAGAAAACAATGAAAGAAAAGGAGAAAACTTTGACTCCCAATCAACATTCTGCCCTTCAGGGTGTCCATAGAACGTGGTCAAATAAGTCAAATTTGTAGCCCGTGATAAAATTAAAGTTCCATCCATTTTTATGTGCACAAATGAACAATAAATGGAGCTTAATCACATTATAGTTGTCATTTTGACTTTTTGGAACCACCTCTTCCCGACATTCCTGCTGCTCTCTTGTATTACAGATTCTTTCTTTAGAGCTGTGATTCGTGTCTTAATGTTGCCTATTGCTTTGAAATGTGATTATATGGGAAGCATAGAACTATAGTAAAAGCAAATACATAATAATAGCAACAGTAACTGTCTTTTTTTTGTAAAGACCTATTTCAAGTACAGGTTTTTAGCATTTCTGCAGAAGAAGTACCTCTTGGGTTCAGGAATGTCTTTCAGTGCAATAAGTAATTGTCAATAGTAGTGCTATTTACTTTTTAAACATCTCGCATAGATATCCTACATATATAGTAAAAGCTACAAACATTCTTTTTACATATAAAGAAACATACACACACACACACACACACACACACACACACACACACACACACACACACACACCAGCTGCTTTTAAATACAACTGTGGAATTGACTGCCAACCACAGACCCCCTTGAAAATTTACCAGTGAGATACAGTCCAAAGACTATGATGTGGGCAAATGCTGAATGGCTTATAATGATACAGGATTTTTTTTTTCTCAAGTCTCAGAAACTACTGTGGTTTGCTAGAAATATGTCAGCCCAAAAGCCAGATGAAAAGACAAAAAAAATTGCCCACAAACACATGGTTCTTGTACTTTTTCTTGCCAGATAAACTGATCAAATTGATCAGGAGCAGCCTACTTCAAGTAAAATATAATGCCACAAATGTATAGAATATTTTCACTTAGTTCTTGCTTCCTCAGCTGCAATCAGAAGCCTTAAACAACTATTGAAATTAATGGCAAAGCTCCCAGAAGTTTGAATGTTATCTAGAATGCACACACAGCCGTTATTTAACTGATGTTCTTCTTGCTGCTACTGGCTGATTTCAACAGAAATGTAAAAATGCAGTAGCCATCACTAAGAACTGGGGTTTGGAGGAAACATATTTTTTTTTATTAAAATTGAGATTGCCTTGCAAGGTTTGCAGAGAAGGCTACAGTGAAAGAGGTGGTGTGTAACAAATAACGGATAAGAACACAGAGGATTCCATGTGCTGGATCCAAATTAAATTAGTTGCAACTACACTGCAATCGTAAATGGCATTGGAAAAGATGCATATTCATATGGCTAAAGTTGTTCGTTGCTAATAATGCATGGATTTTTAAAAAATAAGTCTACTTTACAGGAGAAACTGAAAGATGGATATTAGCATATCATTAATCAAAGTTCCTGGATTTTATGATAGGAACTAAATTGAAGCTACATCAATTTATGTTGGCCACATATAACAATTCAACCAACTCCGCTGTCTTCATAATATCTCAAGAGCATCTAATGGTTATGCAGCATGTGTTATTGCTGACACTTGTCTTTGGCCCAATCTTTTCCAACATCCTTTTACTCTGGGATGCTTCTGACCGAAGCCCTATCTTCAGAAGGTCAAGCATATGATCTGACATGCTGCGTCAGTAAGCTCAAACTAGATGTACTCTAGATATTTTTTGCATTGATTTGTAGAGTTACAAAGCCAATTATACCAAGGGAACAAGTATATAAGAGCTGGCTGTGTGGTTGTGAAGAAAACCTTCTGTTGAATTCCTTTTTGACAGCAAATCCATTGCTGTGATGGGCAGTGATGTTCACACAGCCTCTGGTGAGTGTTTTTTATCATCCCAAACTGATTAAAATAATCATTCTCATCAAATATTAACAGACACCACTTTGTCCTGCTAGATGCTAAAGGCAAGCTGCCTTTTCTGTTTACAAAGGTCTAAATCAAATATCAGATTAGGTGCATTGTTCAATCAGTTTCCATACAGGCATGGCATCTTTTCTGACAAAAGCCGCCAAATTAATTGCCATAAAATACAAAGGCAAGCATATGAAGAGGTACAGTTAGAGAAGAATACTCAGGAGTGGCCTTAAAAAGCAAAACCTAAAACAATAGCAAAGTGATTAACTATTTGTAAGGGGAGAAATGGTTTTTAAAAATGACAATGGATGAAAAATAGGGGACTCATATTAACAGTCAATTATCTAACTTTTATCTGCCCTGGGTTAAGTCACAGTCACTTAAAAGGAAAGTCCCTCATAACAATCTGACAGTGCTTTTCTGTCTTTCAAAGATGATCAAGTTGATATATCTCACATTTCAGAATCCACATCCATTTATAAAATCTGGCACATTCATGATTATAATGCTATTCATGGGTGAGGAAGGCTAGAATCACAAGGGATCAGAGGGGACATGTTGCTCTGATCTATGTACAAGGTAGTCCAAAGCTTTTCTTCTAATGAAAATCTGCTTCTGCTTTTCTTTTCTTTTTTTATCTTTGGTGGGGTTTTTTTTAGGTATTATTATTATTGCGGGGTGTGTGGGGTACTCAGGGAGGGGTAGCACCTCTGGTGTAGGGTCATGTCGTGTCCTTTTACGGCAGTTCATTCTAGGGCAGCTGTTAGGGCAGCTTTGGTCCCCACCTGTCACTCAGCTCTCACCTGTGGCTCCTAGCAGCTGTAGCATGCGCAGCAGCCACACCCTGGGCAACAGCTTCTACAGGCTGGCCAAACCAGATTGAGAGTAGCCGTTGGGTCATTGACCTTCGGTGAGATAGGGACTTGTCTATCCCGAGCATGTGGAGTCAGATTCCAGTGGACTGAGCGGATGAAATCTACTAGAATAGGACAATGGTCATGAAGACAGTCTCTGCAAGCGATGTGGTACACTAAGAGCATGGCAAGACACGAAAGACGCCCTGGTCAATCACTGCGCCCAGCCCATCTCCAACTGTCTCGACTCTTGTCCTGCTATTGGAGCAAGATGGAATCTGGGAAGAGAGAGTGAGGCTGACTATGCGCACCTCTCCCTCACTTTAATCCAATTCACGCGCAAGTCTTGACATCCCCCCCCCCCGATTCTCATAGATGTCAAGGTCCTCTTCGAACACGTTGGACGAACATCATCATTATTATTGCAAAGTGGCAGATGGTACTGTTTTGGCACTTGGGTGGGGTTTTGCTTTGCTTAATAGAGGGGTTTTTTTGTGCTTCCTTTTTGTTTTTAGTTATATTGGTCCTCAACTGCCCATGTTCAATCATCTGAAAAAAAGAGGTGCAAAATTCTGGAAAGATGATCAGCTAAAGACAGGATAGTCATGCAAAACCCTTGATCCATCTATGCCTTAATAAACAAATAAAAATGTATCAACACTTTATCTTTGAAAACAAAACAAAAAAAGATGGTAAAATAGTTATATATATATATATATATATATATATATATATATATATATATATATATATATATATATATATATATATATATATATATATATATATATATATATATATATATATAACTATTTTACCATCTTTTTTTGTTTTGTTTTCAAAGATAAAGTGTATATATATATATATATACACACATACACATACACATACACACACACACACACATACATACCACATTTTTCGGAGTATAAGACGCACCTTAGTTTTTGGGGAGGAAAATAGGGGAAAACAATCTGCCTACCAGGTATTCATCTGGCTAGCATCCTTAGTCTGGTCAGCTTCAGCACATTATTTTATCCCCTGGTTAGGACTTAAAAAAACCTTCTTCTGAGAGAGTAACAACGAAAGAGCATGCAAGCTAGTAAGAGCTGGGAAGATCTGTTAGCACCTGGTTAGGGCTAGAAAAAAACTTATTTGGAGCAGCTTCAGCACATTATTTTATCCCCTGGTTAGGACTTAAAAAAACCTTCTTCTGAGAGAGTAACAATGAAAGAGCCTGCAAGCCGGTAAGAGCTGGGAAGATCTGTTAGCACCTAGTTAGGGCTAGAAAAAAACTTATTCGGAGCAAGTAGAGCAATGAAAAAAAATTCTGCAAAGACTTAGGGCTGGAAAAACATTCTTTGGAGAGAGTAACAATGAAAAAGCCTGCAAGGTAAGAGCTGGGAAGATCTGTTAGCACCTAGTTAGGGCTGGAAAAAAAAGCTACATTCGAAGTATAAGACGCACCCAAATTTTCAGCCACTTTTAGGGAGGAAAAAGGTGCGTCTTATACTCCGAAAAATACGGTATATATATATCTTCTAGTTTTTTAATGATATATTTTGATTGTTGCATAGATGTAGAACTGAAGAGCCAGGTTTACTGAAAAGTAGAACGGCTCGTATCAAAATACTAATCATTACTCAGCTTCTAAAAAGCATATGATATGAAGGGGTCTCTTCTTTTAAGCTCTATCACCCTTTTTGATTAATTTGAATGCCCAGCCCTAAATACTACGCTATGCCTCTGCTCTAAGGCAGTCACTTAAAAATAACTTCAAATTATATGTCATCCTTTTCGCTTTGCTTCACTTCAAGAGCAAAATGTATAGTTGCTCTGCAATTAAAGTGCCATTTTTTCCCTCTGCTGCATTAAGAGACACTCTGGATTGTCAATTGCCACTGAAATAGCTCTATAAACTATGCAATCTTCTGCACAGAAAAACTCTTATGAAAGAATGAACATTCATTGACCATGGCCAATAAATTATTTATAGGCAGGATGGTTAAAAATTATACAAATATTCAAATTGCCTCCTGTTTTACTCCAGAGAGAAGAAAATATCCAATGGATTAAAAGTCTGCATTTTTCCTATGGCAAAGGAGGGAGGAATTTTCAATTTCTACAGTGGGTTTTATTTGACTTCGGCTACCGTGGCTATCCTGGTTCAAAAGACAATTTCTCTTATTTTGCAAACGTCTAAATCTTATCTAGGCCAAAGCTTTATCATTTGCATACTGGCTTTGAAGAATCTCAAAGTTTATAGAAAATTTAAGGGGGGAAAAGCACGACCACCAAAACATTGGTAAGAATAAGAAACCCTGAAAATAAACCAGGGAAGGTTGTTTCTGATTAGTCACAGTGAAATGTTGACTTAGAGAGAGGGGGGGGGGGGAGAGAGAGAGAGAGAACAGTTGGAGACGAGGGGGAGTATCAGTGAGAGAGGTGTCAAAAGGTCAAATTGGAAGCCAGGACCAATAGGAGGAGAATTCAATGCAATAGTCTGAAACAGAACAAGGCTGTGGTGGCAGCATTGAACTGAAGTAGTCTGTATTGCCCTAGGTCCCTAAATGTCTTTATATTTGCTTTAAATTTAAGAGAAATTTCATTCACTATATTCTCTTCTATTTTACTGATAAAAGCCTCTGGCTTTTAGCAGCCCATAAAATATCAATAACCCAAAATTTCAAGACACTAAAATAATCTTTTAATACTTACAGTAATGCAGTCTCATCAGAATTACCCAATCTTCCTCTAAACTGCCAAACACCTGATCCTTCAGAGAGGAATGAGAAGATCTAAGAATGTCATCCACAAAAGTGTCAGTTAATGAAAAATGTCCACAGAGCTTAAGGGAATTTTTCTAACATGATCATGAGGTGGATTGAAGTAAGAAAGACAGAGTCAGAGAAGACAGAATTGGAAAGTAATACAAGTATTATAATAATTAACATAATCTTGAATATAAAACAGCGTATGTCTTATCCTAATATTTCCATTAAAAATACAAATAAAACCTTTTTGTCATTGCCTTAATCTACCGCCTGGCCTCCTCTGACAATGTCTCTGTGGAAGGGTTCCACACTTCAGGATAACAGATCCAGCAATACGTGGAAGGAATGTCTGCTGTGAAGTGGGACTTGGCTGCTTCTCCTCTCATGGGTATTCAATGTGCTACATTTGGCTCTACTTGAAAAAAATCCCATTGCAAAGGAGCTGCCAAAGAAAGCTGGCAAAGGTTGGATGGAAAGGAGTGTATGGGATAAAAGAAGATATATTGACTTGTGCCGTCCATACACTGTTTGGCCATCAGAGGAAATACACCAGGGGAGGGTTGCTCGCTTACCGATGCCGGTGTGCTGCGTGCGCATCTCCACATTTTGGGCGGGCGCGTGCTCACTACGTGCACGCGTCCCCTCGCACAATTTTGCTTCTGGCATGCACGGAAGCAAAATCTCGCCAAAATCTTGCAAGGGGACGCGCGCGAGAGAGAGATTTCGGCAAGATTTCGGCAAGATTTTGCTTCCGCGCATGCGCAGAAGTAAAACCGCCCAAAAATTCTCAGAAAAAGATGGCGATGCACGTGACGGACCGGCAAAGACGACTCTGGAGCTGTCGTGCGCAAATTGCGCAATAGGCCGCTCCCTACCGGAGCTACGCACTGGACAGCTCCAGCAGGAACCCACCACTGAAATACACCATACCCTAAACTATCTGGAGTGATGCAAATGCTGCCACATTTTTTACACCGTTGCCATCCAATTTAATGAAGAAGAATCTGCTTTAGATATTCTTTCACGTCAGAAGAGAATTTTAGATTAATTCTCACAGGTAGAATTACTATCACTGCACTTCTAAATTATCACCTCACCAACAGACTACAGCCTCTCTTCCTATGACCCAATTAAATCCCACAGGGAAAAATCATGATAGGACTCCTTCTATTGTGCTTTTTCAGTCCTGGTTTTACTATCACAGTTATGAGGGCATCCTACCCTTGAGATATTGCTAGAGTATTTCTTTTTCTCTTGAGATATTGACAGAATTTTTTCTATCTAATTTCTCTGCCCACCAAAGTTCATTTGCTGTTTACAGAAGGTTCTGGTAATGCTTTTTTTTAAAGGCATATTGGTCATTCTTTGCAGCTAAAAGATGTTACAACCCCCTTCCATTTGCAGTGTAAATTAGACCATCTGCACCCTTCCATTACATACCTCAGCTGCTGCTTCCCCCTTTGGCCTGCATCTTTGTTCCTACATGGTCTTCAGTGACTGAGACGCTTCAGAAGAAAACCCTCCTATAGCAGCTGCTACCTTTTCACAATTATGAGGAATGCTAAGAACCCCTCAGTGCCTGTCTTTCAGACTACAGCATGAAATGAGTTAGTGGAGGGAGCCAAACTTTCCAATCCTCTAGCTCAGGAGTGTCAAACTTGTGGCCCATGGGCCAGATGCGTCATGTGCATTTATTATAAGCGCACCAATGTGCCTACCGTCCCTGTCCTACTGTACCCATTTGTATGTACTCATTTTATGTGTTTATGGCTATGTTTTGCTTCTTTATGCCCACCCCAGCTCCGCAAAGGCAAAAAAACATCATGATATGTCATGATATGTCATGTGACGCGATAGAGTTTGATATCCATGCTCTAGCTCTTGCTCAATTCAAAACACACCCTCACTTAAAATAGGCTACTCAAAGACTGATCATATTTTTAAATACACATCCATCAAGGACTTCCTTCTTAGGCCTCTTTCTCATTCAGTTGTGATTCCTATCAAGCAATAGTGATGTTCAGAGGAAACTGGATTGAGTTATAAAAAGAAAATAATAATACTACCTATCTGAATAGTCTGAAGCAAAATACTCACATACAAACCCACATCAGAACTCATAAACATAGGAACATAGCAATCTGTTTCATTATACTGAAGTGGTTTTTTACTCTCAGTACTATCTAACTGACTGACAATGACTCAACTATTTTATTCCGGTACACCAAGGCAAACAATGCTGTGAATTGGTGATGTAGTAGCCAAATAAGGCTTCTTCATGAATGCAAGGCAGGGCTCTGCTTCAGAAGATGAAGGTGTATCATCTGGAGATACCCTTTTGCAAATGTACCTGTTCCTTTCAGACAATTTAACTGCTGGTAGGCACACTTTAATTACAGACAATTTTGTTATTGCACTGAGAGGTGCTCCAGTGGCTTCAGGAAACAATGCAAAAGGAGAAGAGGGAATTTATATAAATAGCATTTTAAGTGCAAGAGGAAGCTTGATTAGAGAACCAGCCATTCTTGCTTCAAGCAGTCAAAAGCGGATGGACAGGCTCTGTGGGATAAAGCTGAGCCTGACATCTTAGATTCAGAATAGAGACATTTTTCTTCTACTAAGAAAGCATGATGGGTGGCTTCTCCTCATTCGAGTAAGTGAAATCAGTTGTTATTCTTTCCAAAGTAGCCTCTAATGCTGATTGCAGCATCTACAATGGTGTAAAACCACTTTAAAGTAGCCACCTAAAGAGTTTTTTCAGCTGCTCAAGATATATCTTGGCTTTATACTCAGGACCAATAGGAAAAGTTTCACAAAATCATACAGATCTGTTCTTTAAATTTGAAATTGGATGGTGCAAGCAACAATTTTACAGTTGTGATTTTCTAAAAAGAAAAATAAACCGCCACAAAATAGTTTATATGTATAGTCAAGAACAGTTTCTAACTCAGACTCCTGGGTTACATTTAGGCTGCAAAGTGTGAAAAATCAACCAGCTGTAGTAGGAATCCAAGAAAGAACAAAAAATAAGATGATAGTTAAAGGAGAGATATTATGTTTCTTATTTTCTTATTTCTTATTTTCTTATGAGCCGAGGTGGCACAGCGGTTAGAGGCAGTACTGCAGGTCACTTTAGTTGACTGATCCACAGGTCAACGGTTCAAATCTCATCGGCTCAAGGTTGACTCAGCCTTCCATCCTTCCGAGGTAGGTAAAATGAGGACCCAGATTGTTGGGGGCAATGTAAATATACATTGCTTACTGGTGTAAACCGCTTAGAGAGTGCTTGCACTGTGGGGCGGTATATAAATCTCACAAAATAAATAAATAAATAAATTTTGAATAATTTCAAGAGTATCTCTTTCTATAGAATTTCTAAAGATTTCTAAAGAATCAGAAAGTAAGCTCTAAATTAAGTTTTATTAAAATCAACTACTTCTTTTTTAGTGCCCGCCACCAAAATTTATGATCAAACTAATCTGTTCCAAGATCATGGAAACAGTGGAAGGAGCCATTTTAGTCATTTCGTCAAAAGTCAAGTTCAGCATAGGAATGCCTATTGAAGCATGACCTTGGTCTTGAAATACACATGAAATGTGTGTGTATGTGCATGTGTGCCTGCTTTATTTATTATATTTGTAGACCACCCTCTAAAATGTTTAAGCAGTTAGCAATGGGAAAACACAATACAATACATTTTGTCCTGGCCACGCTGATCATTATGAATCTTAGTTCCCCTAAAATCCACACCCTTTCCTTTCCCTCTCAATTGACCTTAAGAGAAACAAAACAAGAACATATATTGAAAGGAGGCATTATAAGACCAATTTTGATAAAAGTATGGAATCTTTTAAAAACAACAAATCTGCTGGTTTCACGATTAGCTTCATCGGAAAGAGCCAAGGTGGTTAGAGTGCAGTACTGCAGGCTACTTCAGCTGACTGCTAGCTGCAGTTCGGCAGTTCAAATCTCACCTTTTGACTCAGCCTTCCATCCTTCCGAGGTGGGTAAAATGAGGACCCAGATTGTTGGGGGCAAGAGGCTGAACTCTGTAAACTGCTTGGAGAGGGCTGTAAAAGCACTATGAAGCGGTATATAAGTCTAAGTGCCATTGCTATTGCTATCATCAATTGTTTTTTACTTCAGGGACAACTACAGTAACAAAAATGTAATCATATATGCCAATATGGTGCATCCAAGAAACAAACTAGGCACAGCAAAAGAAATGCTTAATGAATGTAGGAATTTATCATGGTTGATATATTTATAAATAGTTCGAAAAATAAAAAGTGATTTCTTGAAGAAGGAAATACTTTTAAAAAGATAACAGAATTTAGAGGGCTTATGCAATATCAAGATCACTTACTAGGATGTGTATGTAAATTGTTATTGAAATATGAGACAGAGATGGACAAATCAACAAGAGTATGATAAAGCAGATGCAAAACTTCAAAGAAATAAGCACAGTAACAGAATGGGAAGAATTATGGGGAAAAATCAATAAAATGTATTTCAAATTATAATTTAAAGGAAAATTGTTTTTAAAAAATGTTATATAGATGATACATAGCTCCACCAATAATTTTAAAGATCAACAAATTATGTAGCATTAAGTGTTGAAATATCATAGTAAAGAATAGAGTTTTTATCATAAATGGTCAACAGCAGGGGTGGAAATGGAAGTCGAGGGGATAATGTGTTACCAGAAAGTTCTCAAATAATATATTTATGCTGTATTTATTCTTAGTAGCACTACATTAGTTAGACCTTTGTTTTCTTTTGTATTTCATTATTCTAACAATAAAAATATCCTAAAGTAAACAAACAAATTGTTCTTAAGATAGTTCAAATTACAACTTACCAGAGCAAACTAAAGGGTCTCTCTAATTAGGATTTCTGTTCCAGCCAGATGCTAAAGGGAACTCCGCATTTGGGACATAAGCACTGATTACATGCTCCCAAAGTGTTTCTTAGCAACTACTATTGGAAGTCTTGTTGCCTGTGACAATAGAAGTAACATGCAACCACAGTTGTCATTTTTACTTTTATATGAGAGGGAGACAATATACGTATCCCTCTATCTTTTGGCAGGGATCTGTTCTTAGAGCTTTAGCTCCGGGACATTTCATTATATGTTTCATATATTTCATATATGAGCTGGTGCAGTGGTTAGAATGCAGTACTGCAGGCTACTTCTGCTGACTGCCAGCTGCCTGCAATTTGGCAGTTCAAATCTCACCTGGCTCAAGGTTGACTCAGCCTTCCATCTTTTCTAAGGTGGGTAAAATGAGGAGCCAAATTGTTGGGGGCAATATGCTGACTTTGTAAACCGCTTAGAGAGGACTGTAAAGCACTGTAAAGTGGTATATAAGTCTAAGTGCTATTGCTATTGCTATTACCAAACTAAGTAACATCTTCAGTGTGGTTAATATACCTCTTTTTCAACACAATATTGTGCACGATCTAATACGTCCAGAAACATTCAATGTAAAAAGTTACTGTGAGATTGTCAGTTTCACTTTTGCTTCTTTTCCTAAAGATCCCTGGCTTAAGACCTCATCAGCGTATATATTAACATTTCTGACAATATGAGTCATTTTACATTCACTTTCTGTTGAACTATATTTGTCATTTTATTACTAAGACATCCAGTTTGGAAAGATCTCCTTTTGTGCTCTTTGAAATACTTTTGGTTTAAAACATATGCATCATCCTGAATAATCAGCAAATTTTGGTCATTTTGTGGCTCATAACTATATCCAGGTCATTTGTGGATAACTTAAAAAGCAATAATCCCAAAACAGAATCTTTGCAGAGTTACTGTTTCTATTTTTCCACTAAAATACATTTTTTTATGTTCTGCTTAAATTATTTTTAAAACAGATAGTTACCCTAGAATTATTCAATTTGCTCGTGAAAGTTTTTGTCAAAAGTGTTCTGGAGATCCTGATATACAGTTTCTACTGAATGAATGGATAGGGTATATTTAACCCTTTTTTATTGGTGAATTCTCTCTTGCTATAAATTCCAGATCCAGAGGAGAGCTTTTTATTCAGAAAACAAACTTGAAAGAAAATGGAGAGATTCTCTATGTTATTCTCAACGGGTGTAACTGAGTTTTTTATTTTTAAAAAACTATATTTTAATAGTAAATATACATTCCATGAATTCTATAGTTAGCCATATATTGGTTATATGTCCTATAATATATATAGCTGGTTTTAAAAGAGGTACCACAGAAGTTCTGCTGAATTTAGCCATTTTTAAAGTAACATTTCAAAAAATGCTGAAAAATACTGAACATTGCAATGAATTTATTTGTATTTAGTAATAGTTTAGACAATGAAAGGGGCAGTGTATAAATGTGATTAATTAATTAATTAATATCAAGTAACTTATTCCATCTTGCAACATACATACTCCAGAGATGCACAGTGTTGCCTGACTGCCAGGGGCCACTGAGCTTAAAAAAAAGAAGAAGAAGCTTAAAATGGTGCAGTCCTATGGAGGTAGAGGCATTAATCTATGGTTACCTCCATCTTCATGATCTTAGCCAAAGAATCATGATCCTCTTGCCATTTAGCTAACTGAAACCTCAAACCTTTTCTAGGTGCTAGAGTTATATCATTTCTGTGTTGGAAGCAAAGCCAGAGAAAGTTGCCACCAGGACCACTATAGTTCTTGTGTTCTCGCTAAATCCTCTCTGTTGTGTAGCTTAGGTTTACTTACATAGATTACTTAAGTTTATCAGTTACTCTAATGGAATCTGGAAAATGTCATTGAGGTTGATCACACAAAGGCTACAAAGATGCGGTGAAAGAAATCCTGTGCCATTATGACATTGAACCAAAGTAACTAGAAGCTGCAGTTGCTGACAGAACCTGCTGGACAACTCTGTGATATGAAGCTCCACTGGCTTTAAAGACAGGCTCCTCCAAAAACTGAAAACTAAATAATATCTCAGAATGACACCCACAGTTACTACAACAATGGACTTCCAGAAAGTCCATTGTACTTGATTCTACACATTGAGACTGGGAGTGCAGAGCCAGCTCCATGTCCACAGAGGAACCACAAAATAGTGTGTCTTCTTTCAACCTGAAGGACTACCATAAGACTTACTTAGGTTTACTGTTGCAAATAACAGCGCAACAGCCATATTTTTGTTCAAAATGCCATTGATTTCATTAATTTTGCTAAGTAATTCAATACAGAATGGAGTTTTCATAAACTGAAATTCTACTCCAAATTTTCCAAATACATCTCTTTGCTAGTTTTGGGAGTGATTTTCTAATTGATTTATTTTGGCTATTAGTAGATTTATGTCCAGATTAAGCAGCTGGAATACATCCCTGCTTCATTCGTTTGCATGTTATAATTTCATTAATTAAATTTCTGGTTTTCAGTGTTATGTGCCCCATTTTAAAACCTTCCCTCCCTCCCTCTCTCCCTCCCTTTCTTCTTTTTGTTTTCTTCTAAAGTAGTTGGTTCCATTACTATTAATTACTTTTTTAAAAAAATGTTCAATAAAGATATGCTGGATCTTATTCAGAAAAAGGTGTTTTTCTGATTTAAAAATGGAACATAAGAAGACTAGCAATTAAAACCAATATAGTTATTCTGGTTCATGAGTTGGAAAACATTTTTCTTCTTTTGTTGATATTTGAAATTGCAGCAGACTTTTAGCAGCAAGTATTATAATCCACCAGAAGCTTTTCCTTCATTAATGTTGCTATAATGCTGAACATATTAAATGCATTTTGCTTCAATTACAATTAATTTTAATACAATTAAATAAAATTTAATTTTCATTCTGTTTCCATTCAAATTTGCATCAGCCCGGCCCTTCTTTTGAGGTTCAACCATCAGTTGGTCACATAAAGTTCAGTACTTCCTTGAACTGAACTGTAGTTACTATCTTCTCAATAGACTAGTTTTTAAACAATAGCATACTTTAGTATAGTGGATTTATTGAAATAACAACAAAGATAAATTCAAGAGAGGTACTCATCTACAGTTACAGTGAGAGTGTTATCTTAATTGCTATAACACTCTGATTAGAACATGAAACCTATGCCAAAAGCAATATGGCAATAATATAGCCATAGTCATGGCTATATAACAACATGCTAATTTTTCCAGGGAAAAAGAAGATCATTTTTTTCAGAAGCCAGATTGTTTCAGGTCCCAAGATGATAAAATGGTCTTCTGAAAATTAGCATATACTGACTGGCATTGCTTGGCCATGAGCTTTAGAAAACACTGCAAATAATATTTTTGAATAGATCCTAAAGATGAATATTAATTAAATCTGTTTCCAATAAATGGTGTGCAATTTAACAGTGTATGAGGAACATAAGGAGCCTGCATGAAGATAGAGGAAAAAGAAAGGCAAAATGGCAAAGTTATCTCTAAAATAAGATACCTGAATATCTTAAGTGATGCCTGGGTTGTGTGACTTTCTGTGTGTCATCACTACCATTTGTTTGAATTGCTGTAAGAAATGTTTATTATTTACACAAGCAAGTGAAAAGGGCCTTTCTCTGTGTTTGAGGTAATCAACCATTCTAAAGAATTAAGTTTTCTTCCTTTCCATGGAACATGTCAAAGCAACAGAGATAACAGGTCCAACTTGATCCACTCCATGAGGTTAAAATTAAATAAAGCAGATAATTGACAAATGTTTTTTTTTGTTCTACTGTGGCATCCAATTATTTTGTAGGGAGAACCTAGCCTTGAGAGGCCTAAAGTCAACTTCCACATGGGATATCCTATTTGAAAACAATGAAATCATAGTTGTCATTTTTCATCTCCCTTTCAAAAAACAACAAGGAAAGTGAACCTCCAAGTTGTACAAATTATATATATTTTTAACTCATGTGCCAAGTGGAAAATCCTATTATATTTAGTGGAGGTAAATAGGCATAATATATCTTCCTTTTCATCAGATCCATTTCTACCCGATACAACAGATTAGGATTTTCTCCTGGTTATTAAATTGCATAGTGTTACTGGATCTTTTCTATGCTCTGGAATTTTCTGGTATCTAGGACAAATGGAGCCATACTGATATTAAGAAAAATAAACTTCTCATCCATCCATCACTTATCATCCATCTGTATCTTCTGTTTTTAAGCCTGCTCACTTACTAAGCTCTGGACAGCTACAGAGGCTTAAAAGCACCAAGATACAAACTGACATATCAGTATTAGCAACCATGTCTTGGGCAAATAATTGTACCCCATCCCCCTTCTTAGACTGGTTCACACAACATCTTAACTCATGCCAGGAAATTTTTTTCTCAATGTCCTTGAAGACTATTGCCGTCACTTTATATTTTCTCAAACTACAACTCTCTTGCAGATATAAAATATCATCTTTTTTTTTCTTTTTTTGCTCCAGTATAGAGTTGTTACCTCTACCTACTTCTGGGGGGGGGGGGACAAATCAGTGGCTAAACTCATGTATAAAAAGTTAAATCACATAATAGAATATTTGTCTAAAGCCCAAGAAGAGGAAACTTACTATTTGAAAATCTTTCGACTGTATATTTGATTTTATTCCCAGCTTCCACCATAGGAACAAGAAAGAAAAGATGCCTTAGCATTATGTGGAGAAATTCTTAGATTAAGTAAAGCTCTGTAAATTCCATTGTGCTAGTTCTTTCATTCAAATATACTTTCCCTTACTCGTCCTTCTTTTCTTAAGGTGTATTAGAATACAACCTGAATCTCTGACTGCTTTAATAAGAGCAAAACCAACTTGTCTGAACAGAAGCTATTGTTTTTATCCTTTTTTCTGGTGTGTGTGTGTTTTTAACAAAATGTTTAAGCACTATTAGAAACAAATCAAAGCCTAATAGACTTTATACTTTTTCTGCTCTGAACAATAACATTGTACGGTTGTGCTGCAGCTACTGCTGCTGTTTTGACACTATCCCTGTCCGAAGCACAGATCAATGGAGAGTGTCATTTTATAAATCTAAAAAGAATTTTGGCGGGAGGGGGGTTCTTACCTTTGAAAACCTTAAACTATTATTTCATAATATAGAGTGTCTGCAGGTGCCAATAAGAACTGGATGTTATTATGGGAAGTTCTCATCATACACAATTTAAGAGCCTATTCTTCCCTGGAGAGCATAAGCATGCAAGAAAGACAAAGAGTTGAAAAAAATGAAATAGACGGAGGGGGAAACCACATTAACTAAATGGAGATGTCTAAAATCCCCAGATAGACCATCTATTTTTTGCCTCCCAGATAATTCTGTCCCTTGAGTGTCAGCAACCTGTTCAGAAAATGAATTATTTGCTTGCACAATAGGCCCCTTTTGCACATTACCTAGAGCAGTATTTAACCACTCTCTCTATGGTTGCTCCCATATTGCTCCTAGTATCATCTTCTGCTGATGTGATCAGAGCATTATGGCCTAAAACACTTGATGTGTGATCATAGTATAAGTGGTTATCTTGTTTGGGAAGTATTATATGTTGCTTAACATTTATAAGCAGAGGTGAGTTGTTCCATTGCTAGGGGCTGTGCTTTCAGTGCTATGGTTTCCCAGGCTCATGTCTGAAGCAGCAGAATTATTTGAATGGCATATCAAAACGAATACGTTTTTTTGGGAGATGTGTTACAAAGTTCAAAACTTTGTAACACATGGGAACATAGGATTTCTTCCTTATGCCCACATAAAGGAGCATTCCTCTAGTCCAGGGGTCGGCAACCTTAAACACTCAAAGAGCCATTTGGACCCGTCTCCCACAGAAAAGAAAACACCGGGAGCCACAAAACCTTTTTGACATCTAAAATGAAGATAGCACTTATGCTATGTATAAAAAAACCATAGTGTTTTTGCATTTATGAAATCAATGAACTATTACAGAGAATTTTTTTTATTTCTGCATGCAACCAAAACATTTTGAACTCCCAAAAAAAAGATGGGTCGAAAAAGTCAATACATTGTGCGCTGGCAGGTATCGCACATTGGCAGTTGTGACACATATTTTGAGAGACAGGGAGCCGCAGCAGAGGGATGAAAGAGCCACATGTGGCTCCAGAGCCGTGGGTTGCAGACCCCTGCTCTAGTCCTTAAGTTACCTCCCTCCACCCCCCTCAAATGGCCAGTTTAAAGTGTAATAGTGTATGCTTGTGTGGATATGGGTGGTGCCTAGGATGGGAGATTTAGCCACATTTCAAATTACCTAAGTGAAAGGTTGAAGGGATTGCTCTGTACCAGTGGTGGGTTGCTACCGGTTTGCACTGGTTTGGGCGAACTGGTAGCGGCGGTGTGAAGCTCTGCCCACCCGCCTGGACGTCATCAAAAACGCTCTGCGCATGTACGCACTCCCGTTCTTGAACCAGTAGCAAATGTAAGTGAAACCCACTCCTGCTCTGTACCAGTAACCTGTCAGTTAAGCTATGTCTGAAAATAGGTACCTGTCTCTGAAAACAGGTAGACCTTTGCTAAAAATAGCTTACCAACTGGCAGGTTGGTGGCAATGAAGAAGGTTATGACAGGAGCCCATAACTTAGTTCCTAATATATTTACAACAGATCCCTCTCCCTTTTATAATACTTAGAAGAAACATCTAATAGAAGTCTTCAACTTTTGGATCTTTCAATCTACTATCAGTTAGAAAGGTGGAGAAAGTCACAGAAGCCTACTTCAAGGCTAATGGGAAGAGTAAAAAATTGTGTAACCACAGTAAGACCACCTTATGCAGAATTCCTTTAGGAAGCAGAACAAACATTTTTCTCACTGTTATGATATTATTAATTAATTAATTAATCCACCTTTATTATTTTTATAAATAACTTAAGGCAGCAAACATACCTAATACTCATTCCTTCTTCTATTTTCTCCACAACAACACTGTGAAGTAAGTTGAGCTAAGAGAAAGTGACTGGCTCAGATGGTGCTATATATTAAGGGAAATCTACTCTATTGCATGTCAAAATTTTCATCATATGTGAACAGGGATCATATATCCCAGCTTATTGTATGCTAAATAAAAGTAAGCAACATGCTGTGAAGTCATGTCAGCAAGACAAGCTGGGTTCAGACATTGAACAAATCATGTCTGCTTTGTCTTAGATTAGCATGTGGCATTAACCCAATCATACCTGTTTGTAATACAAGGTTTCCAGTATAACCCAGTAACTGGACTATAGCCCCAACTATACTGTATTCAACAAATAAATGGTTAATAAAATGATTGTAGGAAGTTAGCACCCACCCCTCTCCTGGGAAATGAGATATCCTAGGAGATATTAAAATGTAGGAAAAATTCTGTGGAACACATCTGGAAACATGCTTTTAAACAAACAAAAGACTCCTCTTGGAAACCCCCACCCCTGCTAAGCTCACATATTCCTCTCACCTGGCTGAAAGTCTTTTGCATGACAAAATCACAATAGGATTTGCCCAAGGCCCTTCCATTTCAGCCAAAGCTGGATTAGACAAAAGCCAAGAGCCACCCCAGCATGCCCCTGGGGGGTCTGAGAGCCAATGGGATACATTTCTATACAGGAAAAGGAAATCTAAGAGGTGGGACCCAACTTACACTATAAAAACCAGGAACTCAATATATCTCCTCCTTTTTTTTCTCTTCACCACACAACCATGTAAGTTACCTTTTCTGTACAGGGGCTCCTGCCATGTGCTCCTGTCCACCATTAAACCTTCCTTCCAAGCAACCTTCATGAATCCAGTGTCTTTTTCCCCACTTGGAACTGAACCTAAAAGGATATTTCCTTATAACAATTGGCGAGCCAGCTGGATTTCCAAGCTAGCCTCTTCAATGATCCAGGCCTAAATAAATTTATTAGGCCTTGGCCATTGGGAAGTAGGTTTTAAAGGGGTTTTGAGTTCAAAATTCAAGGGCTGCTTGGAAAGAAGGTGAGTACCTACCTCTAAATTTTACTTTAAACCATAGAAAACTGGGAAATGTGTGTTTGCATGTGTGTATGTGTGTGGGGGGGTAATTTTTGCTTTTTAATTTTACTTTATGGCATATATAAATTCCAATTTCAATTGAATAGTGTGTTGTCTGGGTACAAATCATTTTAGGGAAAAAAATAATCATGCTTTTTGTTTAACCAAGTTAATGTATCTTCCTAAATCCTTTGATATTTCCTTCCCCCCCCTTCTCCCCCCCTTCTCCCCCCCCCAGCCCTGTTTTGTCTGCTAGCCATTGCAGGATACTCATTTTATGGTGGTTCTTTTCCACTTCTCCAAATCTGTTTTAATTTGTTGCACCAATTTAGATAGGGCTCAGAATTTTGTTGTTTTTTTTTTCTCTTTCTTTTTGAAGATGGGAACCACATTAGCTTTTTCCCAGTTTCTCAGGTGGTCCCCGTGTCCCAAGATTTTTTTTTTAAGATGTGCAGTGGTTCTGAGATTTCATTTACCAGCTCCTTTAGGACTCTGGGACCTGGTGTTCTCTTACTGTTTTTGCTTATTTTAACTTTAGTTTACAGTCTGTTTTATTTTTTCCTTTCCAGTTATATTTCTGGTTAGTTGGGTTGCATTTCTTTTTTGCAAGAAGACATGCAAAGAATGAGTTAAGCAACTCATGGCTTTCTCTGTGTTGCCTTCTCTCCTTAGTGGTCCAACTGTTTCCTTGATTTTTCTTCTTGTTTTTTTTATGTATTGGAAGAATCTTTTATATTATCTTTCACTTTGTTGCAAGTCGTTGTTCATTCAAGGCTTTTGTTTCCTGATTTTTCTTTACAGATTCTTGCTATCTGCTGATATTCTGCTTTAGTTATGTGTCCCTGTTTCCATTTTTGTATCTGTCCTTCATTCATTCAATTTGTCAGTGAGGTCTTTGTGCAGCCATGCTGGTGTTTCTTGGATTTCTGGTTTTTTTTCCCTGATTGCTTTTGTGCAATTGGCTTTTATGATCAAGTTTTTTCAGAGTTTACAAGGCTTCTTGAGTTGCTTCTTTCCTTTAGGACTTTCATCCAAGGAATCTTTCTCAAGTTTCTCTTGAGTTTATTAAGGTCAGCTTTATTTTAAAATCTAAGACTTTAGTGTGTTCAATTGTGTTGAATCGTTTTTGTTATGTTAATGATGCAGTTTCAAATCCTTCTACAACTTCTTCTTTGTTTGTAAGTATTAAGTCAACTATGGACTTAATTATCTCCTCTAGTTCTCTTCTCTACCTTTTGGACAACAAAATTGTCAGCCAGGTTGGTTATTAACATATTTTATTTCTCTCTTGGTGCAAAAATTAGTTTTCAAAGTTTCCATGCCTTTAATTTCTGTGTCTGCCATAATATTTATATTTAGCACTTCCAGTATCAAAATCAATAGCATCCTTTTCTTGTGCCTTTTTTATGTATTTAAAATCATTCTCATTTTGTTTTTAATCTGTCTCTTAGAAATAGCTTAAGAGAGCTGAATGTATAAATTCATTTAGGAACCTTTTAGTTTGCTGCCATTATTGAAGTATATATTTTATAGTCAGCATTCAGTGAAGAGATGGGCCTATAGTTTTATCTGCATTAAATCTGAATCTTATTTTGGAATCAAAGTAATATTTGCTCCCATTCAGGAATGTGGTACCTTTTACATCAATCAATACCTCATTATGTAAAATCTTTGTAAAATTCTGCCACTGGCCCACCTGGTCCTGGTGTTTGGTTGTTCTTTTGTCTCTTGATCTGCTTCTGATAATTCCATCATTGATATTCATTCATTTAATAGTTTTTGTCCTTTTCTGGTATTTTAGGCAATTCCATTTTTTTTTCCAAATTCTTTAATTTTATTTTTCTGAAACTTCTTGCTCATACAGCTTTTCATAATATTGAATTATTTTTGTTTATCCTCATTTGGTAGTATAGTGTTTCTTTCTCATCTACCAGCCTATGTGTCAATGTCTTCTCTTTCTCTGTTTTGATTTGTGTAAGTTCTGTTTAGCGTTTACAGAGCACAGGACCTTCTGTTAGGGAAGGAGGAAGAATGTCTGTGTGTGTGTGTGTGTATGTATGTGATTGAAGGGTGGGAAAGCAAATTTTGTTGTTGTTGTTGTCGTTTTTATGTGCACATCCCAAAAGCAAACCCCAGAATTTTCAGTTCTAAATGTGAAGCCCGTGAGTGTGGAGGTCCTAGTACTAGCTGTATAGGGGCGGCTAGTCCTCGCAGATCCCCTTTTTGGATCTGATAAACCTAGAGAGATTCCCTACAGGAAGGGGGCCTTACTTCTACGAGGGAATCGGAAGTCCTTCCCAGAGTTTTTTTTTCTCTGAAACTGTTGAGCGTGCCACTAGCTAAGCCAAAGTGAACCTTACATTTAAAGGATCATGGGAAGCTCTAGTTCGAGGGTGGTGGAAACCCGTGTGTGGGCTTGGAACCTGGGACGCCAGGAATATATCTGTATGACAGGAATGTGCAAAAGTAAAAGCAGGAAACTTGTGTAGAAAATGGGCTTTGCTGAGGGATGACACAGAGAAACAAAACAAAACAAAACAGCCAATTTGGCTAAATAAAGGTACTTAAGAAAACAGAAAAGGAAAAATGTTGAGGTGTTTGTTGTTTCTTCTCTCTCTCTTCTTCTTCTCTCTCTCTTATATGTAACCACGTGGTTTGTTTGTTAAGATTTGTGCCTTCCTAATTTAACTGAGATTTATGGCAGGAAGGACTTGTGTGTGTGTCCTGTCATCCTCTTTGTCCATGTTTTTGTGTATGTGTACGTCTTTGTCTTGTCTTGTGCGCACTCGAGTAATTGCAACTGTAAAATATCTCTGTTTCCTAGAGATATGAATTTCAAATTGTTAGAAAATTAAAAGCACTGAAAAGAAAGGAAAATGTCTTTGCCCAGTTAGGACTGGCCAACCTGATCTGGGACAAGGAACAGAGTTCAATTTTCCTATTCCTCTCGGTGTTTTTAAGAAAAGCCAAAATTTAAGGGACAATGTTTTAAGTTAATTTACAGGAAAATTTCATTTTTACATTTACTGTATGTACATGCAAACAGTTTTAATATTGCTCTTCTGTGATGTTTAATGGATGCCAATTCTCTGCTAAGATGGAAATGTCTGTTCATTTTTTTTCCCCTGGTGATGTCTCCATTTTGTTATAATTGATTTAACTGCGATACTGATGTGTTGATTGTTTTCCTCAAACCCTGCCTGCAAGCTATCTACCCACCCCCCCAATCTCTAATCCTTTTACAATGCCTCTCGTGGTAGAATTACCAGCAAAAGGGGGAAGGGACCCTGTTCTTATGTCTTTCAGCTCTGCACACATGATCCTGAAGCCTATGGAAGCAGACCAAATGGGCTCAGAAACTGCCTCCACTAAAGACATTCCATCCATTTGAGCCAGAATTGGGTTTGAATCTAGTCCTCTAGTCATCACAGCAACCAGAGTGGAGCAGATCTTTCCAAGCCTGGCTGACCAGCCTTACCACCAACACCTAAGGCCACCCAGCAGACATGAATGAAAGGACCCTGAGATGGACAAATAAAGACCAAACATCTATTTTCAATCCCCAGAAGACAGCTGAAAAGACTAGGGGGAGGGGGGGACTTCATTGTAAAGTTTTCTTTCTTTGCTTCAGTCACAGAAATTCATTGTAAAGTTTTTCTTTCTTTCTTTGCTTCAGTCACAGAAATTCATTGTAAAGTTTTTCTTTCTTTCTTTGCTTCAGTCACAGAAATTCATTGTAAAGTTTTTCTTTCTTTCTTTGCTTCAGTCACAGAAATTCATTGTAAAGTTTTTTTTCTTTCTTTGCTTCAGTCACAGAAATTCATTGTAAAGTTTTTTTTTCTTTGTTTTCTTTCTTTCCTTGCTTCATTCACTGAAATTCATTGTAACGTTTCTCTTTCTTGTCTCATCTATATTGTAATCAGTTTATTTATTTAAACGCTCTTAAACGCTCTTTAATGTAAAGTTTAATGTACTCATGTAAGAATTGTATTGGGAGTGGTTACCACAGTGAGTTCTGTACACTTTAGATTTCTGTCTAGTGGGAGGGAAATTTGTAGCTGCATACACAAACACACAGAGACACGCCATTCAGAATTAGACTGAGGTTATCCTTTTTCCACCTACCTCCACCCAAAGCTGCTTTTAGCTTGCTGTTTTTTTTTTGTTGTTGTTTTGACTCCTGCTTTGTGGCATTAAAGCCCAGGCAGTCATATCTCCCTGCTAATTCCATGGGGGAAGGGGACAGGTCCCCTCAGGCAATTTCCCCACTTGAAGAGCTAGCAGAAAGGATCTTCGAAAACCCAAGGCCTGACTGCTGCCCAGTAAAGCAGGGTACTTTGCACTGGTGGTCTCAGGAGTAAGAGTCCCAGGGCTCATTCTAAAAAAAAAAAAAAAAAGGAAAAGCCTAGATTGCACACTGGCTAACTTCAATTTGGACTCACTAATCCTAGATGCACTAAAGTAAGAGCTAGGGCAGATTCAAGAACCATCCCTTGGAAATGGGCAGCCTGTGATTTCAAGGTAAACCATGGCTGTGGGAATATTGTGGGGCCTGTGCTTGCTTGAAACCTGTCTGGGAGCTCATCGAAAGTGTTATCACACATCTGAACATAATTGGCATGGAAAATTGGATACTGTAAATTTATTTCCAGAACTTTTGCCCTGGCCATTGACCATCATGATTGAAAGCTCTCCTTTTGGGAGCCACTGAAGGAATCCTTCTGCTGCCTCTTTCAACTGCCTCTTTCAACGTCTTCCCCTCTGCATCAGAGAAAATTGAAAGCACCCATAAAATCTCCCTGACCTGATCAATTTGAAGTTTGTGTCAAAACATGTGTTGCACTCACATGTTTTGAAAAAAAAATGAGGGATTGTAGGAAGTTAGCACCCACCCCTCTCCTGGGAAATGAGATTTCCTAGGAGATATTAAAATGTAGGAAAAATTCTGTGGAACACATCTGGAAACATGCTTTTAAACAAACAAAAGACTCCTCTTGGAAACCCCCCACCCCTGCTAAGCTCACATATTCCTCTCACCTGGCTGAAAGTTTTTTGCATGACAAAATAACAATAGGATTTGCCCAAGGCCCTTCCATTTCAGCCAAAGCTGGATTAGACAAAAGCCAAGAGCCACCCCAGCATGCCCCTGGGGGGTCTGAGAGCCAATGGGATACATTTCTATACAGGAAAAGGAAATCTAAGAGGTGGGACCCAACTTACACTATAAAAACCAGGAACTCAATATATCTCCTCCTCTTTTTTCTCTTCACCACACAACCATGTAAGTTACCTTTTCTGTACAGGGGCTCCTGCCATGTGCTCCTGTCCACCATTAAACCTTCCTTCCAAGCAACCTTCATGAATCCAGTGTCTTTTTCCCCACTTGGAACTGAACCTAAAAGGATATTTCCTTATAACATGATGTCTTAGCACAAAATGTGAACTTATAATATAAAAGGTAAAGGTTTCCCTTGTCCAATCTTGTCTGACTCTAGGGAGTAGTGCTCATCTCCATTTCTAGCCGAGGCAGCCAGTGTTATCCAAAGATATTTCCATGGTCATGTGGCCAGCATGACTATATGACCAAGGTGCACAGAATGCTGTTACCTTCCCACCAAAATGGTACCTATTTATCTACTCACATGCTTTCGAACTGCTAGGTGGGCAAAACCTTGGACAAGTAACAGGAGCTCACCCCATTGCACGGCACTTGGGTCTTGAACCTGAGCTGTCAACTTTCTAGCTGACAAGCTCAGCTTCTTTAACCACTGAGCCATCACACCCTCTTATCCATAGTATAAAGGCTGAATAACAGGTAGCTGCCCAAGTAAATCATGAATGGAGCCATCAAGTCCGAGTAGAGGCACCCAGATAAGGCATAAAGATTTCAGAATCTTTTAGAAATCAATCTCTATTAGATAGTAATATGGAAGGAATTGCCTTCAGACCTCTCAGATTAATATGACAGAGTTGTTAAAGTTGACAGCTAGAACAGAAACAGTAGGATAAGGGCCAACATTGTAGTCTCCTGCCCCCTGAATTTCCTATTCAGAATTAATGAGAATTTTGTTTGGCATCAAATGTCAGATTTATATCTGAAATGGCACAGCCATTTTGATTGTCGTGTCAGTTGTGAATACTAAAGTATTTTTCCTCCCTAAGAGGTTCTTTTTCCATGAGGAGAAAAGTCCACTTTATAATATGTAGAATGGTCATCATTTTCCAAGGAAGGCAAATAGCTTTTCAGATGCCTTATTCCCCCTATGCTAGGGTGGTTTATTTTATAAAGTAAAACTCTTAGTTGAAGTAAATCCACAGAGTTAAAAAAAAATCATATTGACTTGAAGCAGCAAATCAAAAACACGAGAAGTGGGGGGGAGGAAGCTGTTTGTTATTTCCTTGACCCCTTTCCTGCAGTGTCAATCTGACGAGAAAAACACCCCTTCATACAGACAAAGAGAAAAGTGGTTTGGGATAATGTGGGAAATAGATTAACCCTATGTGGTTATCACATAAGTGTCAATAACACAATGTGAACAGGCTTCTGCATTGTTTCCTTTGAAATGTATAGTCTCGCACCTGTCATACCTCTAGATAACTATCCATCATGGAGTCAAAGTGGCAAGCAACTGTGTGGTCCTTTGATAAGGAACAGTGACACAATTTGTCTCTTTCTCCTCCCACAGATTTCAAGTAATGGGCTAACAGCAGGTTAAGACAGCAGAAGAGTAAATGTGAGTGTTCAGGCAACAAAAGCAGGCACAGCTGCAGAAACTGCCTATAAAACACTTTGGTTGAGATGAATACTGGAAGTAGCATGTAAAATTAAAACTAAATCAATCATAAATCTGCTTTTCATAAAAGAAAATTATGTCCCATATATTGGAAGCTTCCTTAATAGAAAGCTATGGTAAAAGCCAAGCCACAGTCCTAGCTATTCATTATTACACAGCCCAGGGAAGGGAAACATTTCTAAAAGAGTAAAATGAATTCGTTTGGAAATGATAATAAAAACACATTTTTAAGAGGATGATATCCTTCCTACAAGGTAGGGGGAAAACATTTCATTTTCTCAGAACAAAAGGGTTCACTGTGTCTGCAAAAAAAAGGCTTGTATCAGATCAAGTGCATTAACCGTGGCAGCTGATCTGTTGTGGAAAATTATCTGAGCTGATATAGGAAGCTTCTTCTACTGAGGTAGACATTTGATCCATCAACCTTGAATGGATGGAGAGCATTTCTCAGGTTTGAGGTAGGAGAATTCTTTGTTTATGGTTGGAGATGCCAGAAACTGAATTAGGAATTTTGCCTGCAACATCTAAGCCCATTGATTACCTCTATCTGCATTCCTATTTTTCAAGCTGTTGCATTTTAAATGGGAGAGAAACAGCATGATGTTCGTGTTCCTGGTAGCTAGCACTTTTTCCCTTCCATCATTACTAAAATTGTAAAACCAACAACAGTGTCTGAAATTATTATCCCATTGCACCCATACGTCCTTTCACCATAGATAGATGGGGAATAATTTTGGCTGCTACCCCTGGCTAATCTACATAGTTAGAACTTTTCAGTGCTTTTTCAAGACCTTCAGCTATCTCCTTCAGCCCTTTTGGAAGTGCGCTGCATCAGATGAATCAGAATAGCTAAGGCTGCAGGACAGAGTGCAATCTTACAGTTGGCAGTCTAAAGAAAATGAGGTGAAATGTCAGCCTTTCTAACAAGTGATCAGGAAGAGTCAGAATGGGTGTTATTAAAACCATGTATGTTTAATATAAAGTGATATTCATTTTATTGGATACTCAGGACCCAGGCCTTGATGATACTATGAGCTATCTTCCACTAACTGCTAGATCTATGAGAAGCAGTGAGAGAAGGGGGAAATAATATTTTGCCATTCATCCACCCAATGCCTTAGAAGAATGATGGTTGCAAGGGAGTCTTTCATGGGAAAAGAAATGGTAGTCGGGCAGTCAATTAAAGCTGTTCAGATAGGAAGAAGCCAGTCAAGCTTTGTAAAACAAAAGCTCCCACTCACATTCTAAACCTTTTCAGAGTTGGAGTAAAATGCTTACATTGCTGTGGTCCAAATTTTATCCCATTACCAGTTGTGAAACAAAAGGGTCTGAGGCTAACCTTTGGCTTAGCCTAGCCCAGGGGTAGGCAAAGTTGGCTCTTCTATGACTCATGGACTTCAACTCCCAGAATTTCTGAGCCAATCATGCTAGCTTAGGAATTCTGGGAGTTGAAGTCCACGAGTCATAGAAGAGCCAACTTTGCCTACCCCTGGCCTAGCCCTAAGCACAAGACAGTAATGTTCTTATTACAATATGAACTCTTTTTTCCTGATTTTTTTTTTTACTTTTATCAATCTTCTACTTTACATCAAAGACATCATTGTATGGTAAACATTCAGATTAAGATGTCCATCTTCAGTTCTGATATGCCTAGATCAAAAGGACATCATCTTCAATAACATCTGACCGTCAGTGTACTTTAATAGTGCAGAGGGAGAAACTGGTAGATCTCTCTCCTACTCAGTTGCACATCTTTTTTAAAAATGATTCTGCTTGCCTGTCCTGATGCTTTTTGATCAGAGAAGTACGAGGGTGAGTCAAAACGTAATGCCATTTTCTTTAGGACAGGTATAATTACCAACACAGGAACATGTAGCATACATCAAAATGAAGCTGGTCCTCTGTGGATCACATCCCTACTTCTCAACATAGTCACCGTTTCTCTCAATAGCAATGTTCCATCTTCGAATGAGAGCATGTATCCCTGTCTCGTAAAATTGTGTTGACTGTTCTTTGAGCCACTTCTTCACTGCAGTTTTCACTTCCTCGTCACTGGAATAATGTTTGCATCTCACCATCATCTCTTCGGCCCCATGAAAGAGGGTTTGAGAGGCAAACATTATTCCAGTGACGAAGAAGTGAAAACTCCAGTGAAGAAGTGGCTCAAGGAACAGTCAACAAAATTTTACGAGGCAGGGATACATGCTCTCATTCGAAGGTGGAACATTGCTATTGAGAGAAACGGTGACTATGTTGAGAAGTAGGGATGTGATCCACAGAGGACCAGCTTTATTTTGAAGTATGCTACATGTTCCTGTGTTGGTAATTATACCTGTCCTAAAGAAAATGGCATTACGTTTTGACTCACCCTCGTAATAATATTAAGATTTTCTTAAAGTTACCTATAGGTAGTTGTTCCACTAAATGGAAAACTTTGTTTATTTTCTTAATTCAATATCAATTATCAACACATTCTTTTTTGGTATTACATTGATTAGTGTAGTGCAGGGATGTAACTGTGAATAATAGCCTCTTCCCCACCCCATTATCTTAATACCTCATGCATCAAATAATTCTCTTCCACTCCTAGCTTTCATGTTTCCAATTCAGTTGTCTTCAAGAATGCATAAATATATCCATGAAGGCTTTCACACAATCTGGACTCCTGAATGGTTAAGGTTCTAGGTTTATGAAAAATCACTTAATCAGTGGTAGCAATATTTAACCTCAAAATAATACGGGGTTCATTTCTATTAGAATTGTAAATTAGACTATGATTTTTTAAAAAAAAAACATTCTGAATGAAGGCAATGGTCAATAGCAAATCGTTTCTCTTTTGTGGCCAATGAAACTATATAGACATGACTATGAAGCCACCAGGAATCAACAATGCTCAAAAGAGTCTTTACTATTACATCATAAATACATTCCTATCACACTATTCCTTTGGGATAAGCGACATTACGCAGAGCTCTGAAAAGAAGTAAAAAGCAGTAACTCAAACAGGATGAGATAAGGCAAAAGGAAGGAAACACAGCTAAACCATGAGATTTGGTACTGGCTAATAGTTTGGCTGGCTTCAAAAAGAGTTGGATAGATACATGGAAGTCCTGGAGATCACTTGGCTATTAGCTTTGGTGGCAAGGGACTACCTCTGAAGACAATCTGCTGGGAGACTAGTGGGCTTTCTTGTGCACTTAGTTGGCCATGTAAGAACAGACTGCTAAATTAGATGGGCCAGAGTTCAATCCAGCAGAGCACTGCATATATATATATATATATATATATATATATATATATATATATATATATATATATATATATATATATATATATATATATATATATATATATATATATATATATATATATATATATCTGTGTGTGTGTGTGTGTGTGTGTGTGTGTGTGTGTAAATCTAATTACACCAACACAGTTCATCATACCTCTCCATGCTTTTTACCTTCATGAACTCTCTCTAACTCTGATTTTCTGTCTTCTTTTCCATTCATACACCCTTCTTTCAAGTACAGCATTTGTTTTGCAACTTGATCCTCACTCATGCTCTCATACATGATGAAGCCCTCTCAAAGTACTTATTTCATACCAATCATTCATTTTTTTGAATTCAGTCCACATTCATTCAGCTCTCATTCATCCTTGATTCTAGCTATTATTCTTTTACCGCACAGTTTTTTAAGTACCCAACTGGATTCATTTTCATGTTTCTCCTGACATATGCAGCTCAATTTTATATTAAAAAGTGGGCAGAAACATGCTCTTATAAACAGCCATTTCACCTCTTTCAGTAAACATTCATCTTTAAAAGCATACCATGTACTTTTCTACACCAGCATTTGCATGGCTTAAAATATCTTCATTTATTTTCTCATCCTTAGTAAGCATTCTTCCAATGAACACAGATTCACCCACCTGCTCTAATCATTTGTTATTTGTATAACTTACAATCATTCACTCCATTTTCCCTGTCAAACAGAAGGGTACTTGGTCCTTGCCACATTAATTTTCAGATTCATCTTCCTTGCGGCATCATACAATCAATCTAACATTTGCTGCAGATCATTTGGGTTTTCATCCAACAACATGGAATATGTATAGCCTAACTTCAGCTACATTCATATTTCCCAGCTAACACACCTTTAATTCCATTGCAAAAAAAAGATTCTTTACACATTTATTTGTATTAAACTGCTAAGAATACATTACACATCTTCATCATGTTCTCCATTCAGTACAGAACCAGTCACTAAGCTTTCCATTTATTATTATGCATACTTTAATTTCAATATATACTACTGTTACCTTCATTTAACAACTCGTCAATTCCACATTCAAACAAAATATTCCGGAATTCACATCTATTCTAAACCAACATTCATAGATTTCTCACTGAACTGCTGAAGAAGAGCAACAATCTGGTTCACATAGATAGGAAACTGAACTGCACTTTCCTGTGTTATTCATTGGCATATATACTTTTTTCAAAATTTTGCCAAATTCCATCCCGGATACACTTAACAAAATAGTCCTTATGTAATTTTTTCATTTGCTCTTGCTACCTTTCTCTTCCAATAAAAAAAAGAATAACATCATCCTTGCCGTATACCTCTACAGACCAAAGATGCACTATTCTGACATTAAACAAGATGCACAGTCACTGCATGACCAGTGGTGATCTTCAAATAATTTAACAACCAGTTCACTGCCTAATGACCGGCTGGGTAGGCGTGGCTAGATGATCATGTGACTGAGTGGGTGTGGCCAACTTGTTATCACTCACGTCAAGGGGCGCTTAGCCTCGCCCGGCCTCTCGTGACCATGGGATATTGCAATGGTCGTAAGTGTGAAAAACAGTCATAAGTCACTTTTTTCAGTGCCATTGTAACTTCGAATGGTAATAGCAATAGCACTTACTTATATACCGCTTCATAGTGCTTTACAGCCCTCTCTAAGCGGTTTACAGAGTTCAGCATATTGCCCCCAACAATCTGGGTCCTCATTTTACCCATCTCGGAAGGATGGAAGACTGGGTCAACCTTGAGCCTGGTGAGATTTGAACAGCTGAACTGCTGAACTAGCAATTCAGATTGCAGTGCTGCTTTTAACCACTGCACCACCACAGGCTCCTAAAGTGCCATTGTAACTTCGAATGGTCACTAAATGAACTGTTGTAAGTCAAGGATTACCTGTATAAAAATACAAAAAGCTTCTTTGCTTGCAAAAAGCTGCCCTAAATACCAATCATTAGATTAGAAATGGGGGAATACACACTGAAGATCAATGAATCACAGCTGTCATGGAAAGCTAAACCAATCAGTCTGAATACCTTCCTTTTCCTCAGCAATACCTGTTTCCCAAATCAGACAGGGTGCCAGAGCACATTGAGGAATTAAAATAGTTAAAATACAGCCAACTCTTGCTCATAAAGTGAAACCCTTTAGCAGAGAGGTCATTTAAGTGATCCAGAAACTGGGTGGGCATATTTGGGCTGCCAAGCTAAAGAGACAAATTAACAAATTAACATCTTGAGTGAGGGCTAATCCCATTCTGTCTTTGTTCAGACCTTGCTGCAGGGAATTTTTGCCTATGAATATAGCTATCTATCTCTTTATCTCTTAAGTGCTGACATCTGCTGTGGGCTATTAAGGAAGGTGGGGGCTGCTTTCTCCCTCTAAGAAAACATGTTTCTTCATTTCTCATCCAGGGAAATATATTCTTCCTTTTTAATATTTCTCAAAATATTTCATTTTTCTAGGAGAGGGGTGGTGCTAACTTTCTACAATTGGTGCCATGTTACTATGCCATATTATCATGAGAGCAAACTATAACAAATTGGAAGGATGATCCACTTATTATCAGTGAGCAATCATGTAGCTTGGCCATTCTGAATCAATGCAAGAGACTCCTGTCCCAAAGGTGCTTTTTCAAGAGGCAACTGGACTTTCTGGAAATCAAAAAAGCCGAGTTGCCTCTTGAAAAAAGCACCTTTGGGACAACCATGACTTGGATGACTGAAGAATCCCCATAGACAAGAGACTCCTGTGCTCAGTGAACTGACAAAGCACCCAGGAGAAGCAGTCATTAGATCCATGTGCACCACTTAAAGATACCAGCTGGTCTCACTCACCTCACAAGATATCCTAAGGTAATCATCCAGATTTAAGGAAAAATCACATGCCCTTAGAAAGGCAGTAAAAAAAATCAGACAGAATGCCAAACTTGCATCCTGCCTCTCAGCCATTTCTTCTATGGCTATGCCAACCATTCTGTAAATAGCTGTTCAAGCCCCAGGAATAAAAGTACCAGAAAAAACTCTGGGGGGCAGGAGCTCCGGAGAAGCTCAGTTACAGACAGAAAGTCTGGGCATACTGCCAAGAACCATTAAGGCTGTTATAATGTAACAAAGCTTAACCCAGAGGCAGTTTCTGAAAACACTTAAAATAGCATGGGCGGCAATTAAGATAAGGATTAGGCTAGAAATACAGGCACACTAGAATCTTTCCTTTCTGTGTTCCTTGCAGGATTAGCCCTGTAAAGTGGGAAAAGATTTCTTCCAATAACCGGTTCTCTGAACTGCTCAGAAAATTAACAAATGGTTCGGGAAAACTGGTGTGAACCGGCAGGAGCCCACCACTGTCCATGACTCAACTCACCCATATTTTCCATTTATATGATCTACATGTGCAGCATTACCATTTTTCAACATTCTTATAGGATTTCAGACTGAAAACGTTTTGCTCATTCTTTTCCTCAGATGCTAACATTTATAGCATTTGTTTCAATACTATTTTTTCAATTTGTCACTATAATTGTCATATGAAATTTTAAAATATTCTTTCCTGCATGTAGAGTAAGGAAAATGGTATTGACAGAGCTATGTAGGATCAAGTTTATCTTTCTTACTTTCTACATTGCATTTTCTCACTCCAATTTTATCAAATAATTTCATTAATGTATTTTTAATTTTTGCTGAGGTTATTTGTTGCACACACTGTTTAAACATGTTTTTATTTGTTACAAAATGCATTTTAATCATAATCAATCCTTGTTCTGTTTGCTACAATTTTTTTGCTATTTTTTCTTCCTAAATACACTTTGTGCAATATGTGTTCATCCTCATTTTGCAACAATCATATTCTTAATGCATTCCATTTCATATTCATAAATGTTATATTATCATGTGTGCATCTGAATAGACTTATCTTTAAGCAAGTAATAGCAAGCATTCTTAAGCGGATATTTACTAATAGTCCCCATGTTCATTCACTCGATCACTTTTCTATTTATTTATTTATTTATTAATTCAGTATTTTACTAGAATAATTTTTCCTTTGAATCTCATTCATTCAGAACATATTCCCTGGAGATAAACTGGTAATCTAAAAGGGTAGGATTTTAAGGAAAAAAAGGGTAAGTTTTAATATGTTTCCACTCTTTGGAAATCTACTGCCTGAATACTGAATGGTATTAGCTCACTAAACATTCCTATTTTCTTTTTAGGTATCTGAATTAAAAAATAGTCTTTAAAACTCTGTTTTGCTCCATACCCAAAGAGCTCCCTAAGAAAAGTGATTCCATTAACTAGAAAATTATTCTATCTAAGAAATTAACGTTGTGACATATGAAAAAACAGACAAATACAGTATAAGCAGATTCCCAAAGAAATGTCACAGGCTCATGTTAACTGGTTGTGACATCTGTGTGACAAATTAATGCAAACTACCACTGATTGCTGGTAGTTCTGGCAATCTGAACACTAAATCAGTTCTCCTTCTAGGCTGAATTTTTCTATCATTCCAAATGTCTCAACATATTCTAATAGCCTTACTTCCATGTTTAGGCAAATGCTCCCAAATAGTTTGGTCCTTCCCCTGTGCTCTGGGTAATCAATGCTCAGCAAAGAATGGAGACGCAATGGAAATAAAGGCAATTAATACTGCATTTTGAAAATGCTGAAATATGTAAAGACTTTCTAAGATGTTGACATGCATTTATTCAATTAATTCATCTATTGAAATCTTTGAGGTGTTTATTGACTTAGTGTTTTTTGAAAACCCAGTCATGTAATAATGTTTACATACACTATGAATAATGGCTTAACCATGTTGTTCATTCTGCTTGCAAGGCCCACTTCTCCTCATTTGTCTACATTTGGAGATCAATGTACCTAACACTAACTACATTTAAAACCTTCAGTCATTTGTATCTGCATTCTTTATTTTTTATCATTAGCTTGAAGAATGTAGAGTAACTATATTTTTGAAATAGACAGCTACTTTTGTTGAGTTTTAAATAGTGTCCTTCTAGCTTTTTCTTTCTGCCCCATTGACCTTCAGCAGCTTCAGATCCCACATCAAAATTCTCTTTTGTACCTATTATTAAATGGCACTTCTTAATAGCAATGTAGTTGCTACTTTCCTGTTTTCCTAGACCTCCAATGAGCACCAAACTACCAGCTGTTATAAATTTCCTAGGACTCTTGCATTTTTTAAAAGTATGAGCCAGTAGTAAAACCTGCCTTGAAAATAGAGATAGATAGATAGATAGATAGATAGATAGATAGATAGATAGATAGATAGATAGATAGATAGATAGATAGATAGATAGATAGATAGATAGCTGATAGAGAGCTAGAGCTAGAGATATATTCAAACTGCAGATATCAATGCACTTTCTTCATACTGATTTTCCTGGATCCTATCCTATCCTATCCTATCCTATCCTACCCTACCCTACCTTTCCCTACCCTACCCTACCCTACCCTACCTTACCCTATCCTATCTCATTTTATTTCATTTCATTTTCTTCTCTCTCTACAACAACATAGAACATTGCCAGGTTCTGTGCAGCAGTGTTCAAAATTCATTGGATGATGACCTGTGCCATAAACTAGATTTAATGAGCACTTAGCTCTCCATACTAGAGTGCTTGGTAATTTGACATATTCTTCTACATACTAAACTTTATACTCCCCTACATCCATCTAATGCTCCTATTTTTCTTTTAGATTCTTACAGACTTTTATATACTTTGTCTTCTAGCTTTTCACAATTTTTACACTGATACTGTATGTATCTTCTGTTTTCTTATTAACTGAACCCCACCCTCTTTATGCTGGTCTATGACTGTAATAAATATTTGATTGATTCTCTTCTGAGCCTTGTTGATTTGTTGTTCTTTTATTGAGAGAAGATTTGGCTTCTTTCTATTGCTGAAAGCATTACCTTTTTAAATCCACTTAAGGGCAAAGAGAAATTAATATTGGTAAGTTATCAACCTTTATCATCCAAATTTTAGGACTAGTTATTCTTATTATGTTGTACCAGATAGTGGCACATGCCTTGTGTGGGCTCAAAACCTAATTAGTGTCAGATACAGTTAGTATTCAAAGGGGTCATTTGAATGAAAAATCAAAGAAATGCTCAAAGATGGCCATGGCAGATACCTCCTGTCTTCTTTCTTTCTTTCTTTTTTAACTTTACTTTCTTTCTATCAGTAATTTAAGTGTTCACTTATTTTCTTGAGCAAGGACTAAGAACACAGCATACTTTTATGAGTGACCCTTGGTATCTTTTATAACATTGTGATGTATATATAACAAGAGGCCCAAATTATTTGTTTTCTTGCAATTAAATTGTCTTGCAATTCTATTGTGTATATATTGTATGAGTCAATGATTGGGCAGGGAGAAGGAGGAAGGAGTTAAATAAGGGTTTTTTGTTTAGTTGCAAATGAAGTTGGTGGTATATGATTCAGCTTATGCTCTTTAATTCTGGTTAAGAACACTACAGTCATACTACCTTCTTCCCAAGGAGCAAGCCTCATTAAACTCAATTGGATTCATATCTGAATAAGCACGTATAGGATTGCCCTGTGCAAATAGCAATTTATACAAGCATTCTATAGAAAAACTGTCTCTGTGGATGGTTTTATATAGGACGGGGGGAGGGGAGGAAACAGTTTGGAAGAATATGTTGCTGTATGACTGAATTGTGAATGCATTGTTGTTTAAGCCTCTGTCCCTCTGATTGTATAGTTGCTTATCTTGGGATAAATGACACTGAACCTAATAAGATGAACTTCTGAGTATGCATGCGATAAAGCAGCTTTTCAATGGGTATCCTTGATTTCTTCTGTGTAAACAAATTCAAGGACAGTTGTATGAAACTGACGTGTTTGCTTTGAAACTGCCTCTATAGAGAGGAATTTCCCATTTTAATTTGGCACCAACAAAATTGAATCATAGACTCATATGGGATTGGACTAGGACTCAGAGTCCTAGTCCAATCCCCTGCTCAAGGCAGGAGCATTATACCATCCCAATCAATCTGCCCAATCTGTTTCTGAAAACCTCCAGTGATAGAACACCCACAATCCCAAGAGGCAAGCCATTCCATTGATTGATTGTTTCCACTGTCAGGAAATTTCTCCTTACTTCTAGGTTGGATCTCTCTTTAACAAACTTACACTCATTACTTCTCTCCTGCCTTTTGGTGCCTTACAGAATAAGTCAGTCCCCTCTTGTTTCTGACAGCCCCTCAAATACTGGAAGACAGTTATCATGTCCTCCCACAATCCTTCTCTTGGATAGGGTAGACATACCTAGCTCCTTCAACTGTTCATCATTCAATTTAGCATCCAGACCCTTTATCATTTTTGTTGCTCTTCTATGCAGACTTTTCAGAGTCTCAACATCATTTTTGCATTATGGCTAATAGAACTAGCTGCGGTATTCCAAATGTGGTCTCACTAGCGTAATGTAAATTAGTACTATCACTTTTCATTGTCTTGATACGATACCTGAGTTGATGAAAGCCTAGGACTGCATTGGCTTTCTTGGCAGTTGCAGTACACTACTGGCTCATACTTATGTGTTTATTTATTTATTTATTTATTTATCTGTGACATTTATATACCGCCTCACAGTGCAAGCACTCTCTAAGTGGTTTACACCAGTAAGCAATATATATTTACATTGCCCCCAACAATCTGGGTCCTCATTTTACCTACCTCGGAAGGATGGAAGGCTGAGTCAACCTGTTGTGTTGGTCCGCTAGGACACCTAGATCCCTCTCAAAAGCACTACTATTGAGCCAAATATCACCTATTCTATGTACATGCATTTGGTTTTTCTGCATAAGTGCTTTTCTCACCACTGAACAGCAACTTGTTGGATAGGGCCCAATGCTTCAGTCTGTCAAGATTCTAAATCTTGAGTCTATCTTCCAAAATGTTAGCAATTACCCCCAGTTTGGTGTCATCTGCAAATTTTATAAGTTCTCCTTCTATTCCCTCATCTAGATCATTTATTAAGATGTTGAGGAATACTGGTCCCAAGACTGAACCTTGAGATATTCCACTACATTTTTCTTTCATGAACTCCCATTGAGAACTACCAGCTGAGTTCAGTTGATCAGCCAACTACAAATTCATCTGGTAGTGGTACTGTGTCTCCCACATTGTTCTATCTTACCAAGAAGAAGGCTATAGTCTAGTCTGTCAAATGCCTTGCTGAAGTCCAAGTTTACCAAGTTTGCTAAAGTCCAAGTTTAGCATTTCTCTAGTCATTCTCTAGTATTTCTTTGGCATTGGTTGCTAATTTTAGCTCATTTTGGGCTTAGCTTTCCTTATTCCCTCCTTGGGCTCTTTGTTGGTATTCTGCTTTAGTTATGTGTGCCTCTTTTCATTTTTTATATCTGACCTTTTGTCCCTCAATTTGTCAGAGAGCTCTTTATGCAACCATGCTGGTCTAGTCTGGTGTCTTTTGTTTTGTTTTTCTTTCTCTGTGGTATTGTTTTTTGCTTGGGCCTTCATTATCTCATTTTTCACATTTTCCAAAGCATCTTGAACTGTTTTTCCTTTTAGGATATCCATCCATGGAATCTTTCCTAGTCTCTCTCTTAGCTTGTTGCAGTTAACTTTCTTAAAGTCTGACTTGGTTTAGTTTCTTATAGTTGCATTATGATGAATTTATGTATGACATAGTTGCTCTTCCTCAGACTTCCTATAACTTCTATTCCCTCAATCATTTGTCAAATGTGAAAAATGCCAATCAAATGTGATCTTTCTCATTTTTCCCAGAATTACGCTGTAATTCTGTAATGAGACCGCTGGGGGAGATCATCCATAGACACAGGGTGTGTTTCCATCAGTACGTTGATGACACCCAGCTGTACATCACCACCCCGTCTCAATTCAGTGTGGCAGTTGATGTAATGTGCCGGTGCCTGGATGACGTTAGGATCTGGATGGGGAGGAACAGACTCAGACTCAACCCCGACAAGACTGAGTGGCTTTGGATATTGCCTCCTAAGGACTATGACAACTGTCCCTCCTTGGTTCTTGAGGGAGCGAAATTAACTCCCTCGGATCAGGTCCGCAACTTGGGGGTCCTCCTAGATCCACAGCTAAAATTGGATCATCATCTTACTGCTGTGGCTAGGGGGGCCTTTGCACAGGTTCGCCTGGTGCACCAGTTGCGGCCATACTTGGAGAAGGAGGCTCTACTCACGGTCACTCATGCCCTTGTCACCTCCTGTCTGGACTACTGCAACGCGCTCTACATGGGGCTACCCTTGAAGAGTATCCGGAGACTTCAATTGGTGCAAAATGCGGCTGCACGTGCTGTGGTGGGTGTGCCAAGGTACACCCACATGACACCTATACTCTGCCAGCTGCACTGGTTGCCCATCGGTCTCCGGGTACAATTCAAGGTGTTGATCATCATCTTTAAAGCCCTTCATGGCTTAGGACCAGGCTATCTCCGGGACCGCATTCTGCCTCATACTTCCCTTCGACCGGTTAGGGCCCACAGAGTTGGCCTCCTCCAGGTCCCGTCAGCCAAGCAATGCCGGCTGGCGGGCCCTAGGGGGAGAGCCTTCTCTGTGGGGGGCCCCACGCTCTGGAACCAACTTCCCCCAGAGACCCGAACCATCCCCACCCTGCTGGCCTTCCAAAAAGCCGTCAAGACATGGCTTTTCCTGCAGGCAGGGGGTTAGAGACAAATCCATCTGAGCTCTCCCCCGGGTATGTCTGGTTGATGGATGTTTTTTTAATATTGAATTTTTAATTTTTGTATTCGATTTTAATTATGTTTATTGCTGGTTTCTTGTATTTTTTTTTGCTGTACGCCGCCCTGAGTCCCTCAGGAGTAGGGCGGCATATAAGAAAACCAAAATAAATAAATAAATAAAATAAATAAATAAATAATAATAAATAAATAAATAAAAGTTTCTCTATACCTGTCATAAATATAATAACAAATGTATTAAAATGGTATTTAGATGTCTCACTTCATTGGACCTGGACAAAGTTGACTTTTTTGGGTGGGAGAGAATGTGTGCTGGAGTCAGAAGGGAGAAGCAAAAAAATGTACTTGGGCAATAAAAGATACTCTTTCTGAAAAGTTGGCCCATGTGTTACTCCACAGCAAGACTGGTTCTCTGCCAGGTCTGTTATGCGGTGCTTAAAAAACAAAGCAAAACATAACTGAACAAATGAAAAGAAAGCAGCAACTGCCTGTCCATGAGGTCACCAGAATCAGGGTACCATCATTTTTTACTATCAATAAAGTGGCTTGATCTGGCTTTTTGAAGAAACTACGAATTAACATGTATTCCTAAATTGGACTGCCCTTTAAGTAAATATAGAAATGTTATATACTGCAATAACCAGGAAAGATCAATATCTCAGTAGTCAAGAAGATAGTGTAAAATATTTTGAATTGTAAATGCTTCAACTATGAAACAAGTTTCTTCTTACTGAAAGCATTTTGATGCTGTTTCTAAGCATTCCTGAAATGTTCTGAGCTCTGAATGTTTCCAGAATTGCTGGACATTTACCGTAAGGTTTCAAACTCAAAAAAGGAGATTACAAAATTCAAATGTTTCTCCAACCACAAGATGCCTAGATGTGTTCAATAAAGAACAAGGCTTCAATCACATGATTGTGGCTGCCATCTTGACTTGCTTGCACTCCTGCAAACATCCCTGCCCAATCACTGGAAGGTTTTGCTTGTTTTTTTTAGTGTGGAAGCAACTCAGAAATAAGTGCCAAACCCCACTGCAACAACATCACCAAAAAGGCTTCAAGAGTTGTTAACCTAATCTTACGTAGCTTCTTCTCCGGTAATATCACACTACTAACCAGAGCATACAAAACATTCGCCAGACCAATCCTTGAATACAGCTCATCTGACTGGAACCCACACCGCATATTGGACATAAATACATTAGAAAGTGTCCAGAGATACTTTATGAGAAGAGTCCTCCACTCCTCTACTCACAACAGAATACCTTACGCAACCAGACTTGAAATCCTGGGCTTAGAAAGCTTAGAACTACGTCACCTTAGACACGACCTAAGCATAGCTCATAAAATTATCTGTTGCAACATCCTTCCTGTCAACGACTACTTCAGCTTCAACCACAATAATACATGAGTACACAACAGATACAAACTCAAAGTGAACCGCTCTAAACTTGACTGTAGAAAATGAAACTTTAGCAACAGAGTGGTTAATGCCTGGAACTCACTACCTGACTCTGTGGTTTCGTCACCAAACCCCCAAAACTTTACCCTCAGACTGTCCACTGTTGACCTCACCCGATTCCTAAGAGGTGAGTAAGGGGCGTACATAAGTGCACCAGCGTGCCTACCGTCCCTGTCCTTATGTTCCCTCTTATCAGTACCCATCTTATGTATATAAACAATGTTATATCTATGTATATTACCAATACGTACTTGACAAAATAAATAAATAAATAAATAAATAAATGCAGACCCATTAAAAATGCCATTTGAATTAGTTTGAAAGAAAGAATGCAGAATTAAGCCATGCTTACTACAGATAGTCCTCAACTTGCAATCATTCATTTAGCATCTCTCAAAGTTATAACAGCACTGAAAAAAAAGACTTACAACCAGTCCTCACACTTACAGCCGGCACAGTATCCTCACAGTCACATGATCAAAATTCTGGCACTTGGCAACTGACAGGTATTTATGACCGTTGCAGAGTTCTGGGGCTATGCAACCACCATTTTCAAACTTTCCAGCCAGCTTCCAACAAGCAAAGTCTATTTGTTTAACAACTGCAATGATTTGCTTAATAACGATGGCAAAACAGTTGTAAAATCAAATGGGACTCACTAACAACTGCCTTGCATAGCAATGGAAATTCTGGTCCCAATTGGGGTAGTAAGTTGAGGACTTCCTGTACTGTACCTGATAGCTCAAAACAATGTTGCATTTGGTAGAATCATATCAGACGGCATTCAATGACATCTTCTGAAATCTATTTTAGGGTTTCAAGGAGAAATGAAATCCTTGCTTATATCTTTTCTGAGATACATTAACAGACCCTTGGTATAGAATAAAAATCTTGTATAACTGTAAGAGTTTCTGTACATACTATAAAGACATTTTTAAGAGCAATAAAAAGGCTTTTTTAAAGTATTGTAAACTATTACACGATTAATATGAACTGTATTGCAGAAATAAAAGCTGTAAGAAACTAGCCTTTCTTTCTTTCTGTCTTTCTCTCTTTAAACTTTATTTATAGCCTTGCAAAATACTTGCATTCACATAACCTGCCTTTGCAGACTTGCCACAAGATTAATGATATCACAGTGTTCTTGAGAACAGAAATGTGTCTACCACAGTGTTGAATAATCTCTCCTTTCACACATTAAAAGTGAGATGAGGCTGACTTTAGAAAGCAAGGACAATGTGTCATGCAGAGTTGGCTTAGAGACATTCCACTACAGCTCTCCTGCATCACAAATTGTTCTTGCATGACATATTTGGTTTTCAAAGATCATAGAGAATAGAGTTCCCAGTCCTCTGGAATTGGGAGTATAAATTATTTGAATGAGAGATTGCTTAAGAAGTCCGGATTTTTAAATGCCATTGGTTAGTCTCTGGGCCCCTATAAATAGCATATATCTCCCATTCTGCAATCACTATTTAGTTCATCACTTCCATTTTGTTAGCTTACTTGTTTTAAAGGGATTTTAAAAATTATTCTAAATTATTCTAATAAAGGGTCAAAATCTTCCAGAGTTTGGCATTCACTACACAGATGTCACAAGCATCAACTTTCTTCATTTACTAGGCACAGGGCCTAAGTTTTTGGCAATGTAAATTATCATCCAGATTTTGTCCCTATTTTGGTCTTCTGGAGAGAATTTAAGAATGCTTGTACAGATTGGATGCTAAAGTCAAGTTTCAGCTCCCCCACTCCATTCTCGGAGAGTTTTGGATACAAGCGCCTGATGCTTGACTCCTACACATGCATGTTCATTGATGTGCATCAATACAATGCCAGAAAATTGTTTCTCTTTTACTAATGTATCTTACAATATGCTAACTGTTGAATAAATGGTCGGCAGGTAGAGAAAATCCTTTGAAGTAAAGAGGAGGTTATAAGAATTCATCAGTATTTCATTTATAAAATATCCGAGAGTCTGAACATTTATGCTTTATTTTTTCAGAATATACACACACAGATCACTTGCTGAATCTCTATAAAAACTGCCTACATGGGGAAACAGGAAGCATCTATGATGTTTTATTCATTCAAATCATAATAATATTTTATTACTCCCTTTTTTTGTTTTGCTATTTTCTTGATGCTGAATTTGCACAGTTGCACCTGTACAACCTTAACTATAGATGGCTTGCTAATTTGTTTTAGTAGACACGTAACCTAACTACCTTAATATTTTCCTTTCCTTTCTTTCTGAAAGTTGCACCCCATGTGCAATTATACAAATTTGTTTTTAAACTAGGAAGAAAAAAAGAGCCTAATTTATAAAGAGCCTAATATTTCAAGAGGAGCATGTGCGTTTCATTTTTACCAGGCTGCAGGGGAAATATAAGACTTTGCAATATGGGACATAAGTGTGCCCCTCAGTTGCTGGGGATCAAAGGGATTAAGGCTGAGTAAGAAAAGGGCAAGGAGAATAATTTTCTGCTATAGAGGTACCACTAGGATCATTTGGTGCAAGAGTCCATGTGCTGGTTGGCTTTTCTTGGTGCATCGTCAGTGGTGGGTTCCTACCAGTGCGGTCCACTCTATAGCACCGGTAGCGGCCTGCTGGTGATGTCACAGTACCGTTGCGGTTGGTTGCCGTTGCCTGGGTACCGCCATTTTTTAAAAAAAAATTAAATTTTTTTTTAATTTTCTTTTGCGCATGCCCAGAAGCCGAGCTTCTGGCACTGCGCATGCGCTGCCAACTCCTGAGGCCCACGTCCACCCGGTCACATGGCTGGCAAGCCACACCCATAAAATAAGCCACACCCACAGAGTGGTAGTAAAAAAATTAGGAACCAGCCCCTGTGCATCGTCCCTTCTTTAAAACTGTTTAGCTTATCCAGAACATAGTAAATTGTAAACAAGGAGCAGCCAATGCGATGCTATCACACAGATAGTCTGAAGATTTGTATTGGCTTCCAAATCTCTTGTGGTCTTGGTTCAAAATATAAGGTTTTTTAAAATATTATTTTTATTTTTATTATTATTAATATTAGCTTTATGCCTAGAACTCCAAAGTGGGTACAAAAGGAAAAGTTTAAAGCCATCATAATTACAATATATTAAAATATTAAAACCAAGGCAGCAAAACCAGCAGCAACGTACACCGCAGCGTAGATTCAATTAAAAGCCTGGGCGCACAGATTAGTTTTCATCTGGGCAAAAAGCCTGCAAGGCCTGGCGTCACTTGGTGCTGAACAATAAAGATATCAGAGGGATTCCTATAAATGACAAAGGAAGTAAAGGAAGTGGCTGTAAAAGTAGAGCACATTTTCCAGGGGGTGACAACTCCTCAGTCGAGGAATATTCTTTCAAGTTCACCTGTTATTTATCTGGTGGTCTTTTTGACACTTTTATTCTATATGAACTTTGGGCCTTTCTGTTTCTGAAACCTGTAATTGGTCATCTCAGAAACCGTTCTGCTGCTGTAGTTGATGTTCCATTATTTATTTATTTATTTTGGTTGATACAGTATGCTGCTGTGTTATTTTATTTTGGGGTTTTAAATTGCTTTCTGTGAACTACACAGGAAACTTCAGGTATGGCTTTATTTATTTTACTGCAAAGCACAGGTATTTTTCTAATAAGTTGGGGTTTTTTTTGAAGAATTGTTTTAAAAGGGAGATAAAAAGGAAATGTTTACAACATGCAGTAGAGTAGAGTAGAGTAGAGTAGAGTAGAGTAGAGTAGAATAGAATAGAATAGAATAGAATAGAATAGAATAGAATAGAATAGAATAGAATAGAATAGAATAGAATAGAATAGAATAGAATTCTTTATTGGCCAAGTGTGATTGGACACACAAGGAATTTGTCTTTGGTGCATATGCTCTCGGTGTACATAAAAGAAAAGATACATTTGTCAAGAATCATGAGGTACAACACTTAATGATTGTCATAGGGCAGTGGTGGGTTCCTGCCGGATCTGTCCAGTGGATAGCTCCAGTAGGGAGCGGCCGATTGCGCAATTTGCACGCAACCGCTCCGAAGATGTCTTCGCCGGTCCATCGCATGCGTCACCATCTTTTTGTGAGAATTTTTGGGCGGACGCAAAATTGCACCAAAATCTCACGAGGGTACGTGCGCGTGTGCGAGATTTTGGTGAGATTTTGCTTCCACGCAAAGATATGATAGAACCTAGAAATTTGAAGAAATTTGAAGAAAGTGGAAGCTGATTGGGCTGTTATCACATGGGATCAGTAGGGCTGTTCTCATCCACAGAAGATTGCCCACTAATTATTTATAGTCATTTATATCAACTTGCCAAGGGCACAATTGCAGTCCAATCATGTTGCCTTCCTTAGTATTTCAACATCAAGAGTTTAGCAACGGATACATAACTCCTGGCTGGTGATTCAGAGGGTTCCGCAAATTTTCAGTGGGAATTGGGGTTTGCCTGCCCTGTTCAGTTGTCCCATTACCAGAACAAGCAGACCACCAGACACAACTTGCCCTCTTTACTGAGGCCGTCACCTTTGAAGCTCTCCTCAGGATACCTTTCTCATCTTCACTTCTGAAGTACACTTTTCCTAGTGATATTGCTTCACCTGTTCTTGTCTGGATTAGAGCACATCAATTGCTACAGGCTAACCTAAGAAGCTCTGGTGGCTTCATTAAAGAGAAAGAATCACCCTTTCAGTATCTAATAGTTGTTTTTCTTTTAAATCTCATGGGGTTTTAAAGGTACTCAGGAAAGAAAAAAAGAGCATGTGGGGTGCACTCTTGTATTGCTGCTTGATTACTGCAGTACAAAAGAAATTTGGTGAGAGAGATGAATGAATGGACAGAGCATGTGTATGTGGGCATGCAAGTGTGGGTGTGGGCGTTGGGTAGTTGTGGAGATGGGTGTCAGGGTTCCAAACAGCGTCTAAAGTTAAATTAGAGTCCGAGGCAAAGTATTCCTCAAAGTTCCAATTTATTATTAGAGCCATGTTGGCACATCTGTGGGAAACCCAAATCTAAAAGCTACCGAGGTTTCCCACCCAGTTTAAAGTTCACATCCTTGTCCCACACCCCCAAGTCCGTCACGTTGCCCACTCATCTTCTTCCAGCATATCCATTCCTCCCAGCAGCTTCCGGACAGGTGTTGGACAAAGGATGATCTTGAGAATCTAAGAGGAATGTGTTATGACTACATCTACCTCCCTCATGCAGCCACCCCTCCCAAATTCCCATAGTATGAATACATTCTAAGAATAAGTGTGGGAAGCCCAGGCTTTCTCCGAATGGTGGCTTCGGCTTGACAATGGGCTTGTAAAAGTATGTATATGCAGAAAGATCAAGTCACAGATGGGAATTGATGAGAATTGCTTTCCAAGAAGAGAGAGATAGGGAAGGGCGCATCAACAGAGCTCTGTTCATGGGACAACGTAGTAGCCTACAGTTCAGACTGAATATTTTCCAACTCCAGAGTTAAGTGAACAGGAGTATAGGACAGGAGTAGCTTAAATTGCAAGTATGGATAAGCCTTTGTCTCAGGAAGTTATGCCGTATCATCACTAGTGGAGGAACAGAGTTCAAACAAGAATCTTTCCCATACATGAATAGGAAGTTATTTGATGGATGCTAACATTTGTTTAAACTTTCAAATTTGTATCCTTGGCTGTATAACTATATGGCCCATTCCAGGCCTGAAAATAGATCTAAAGCAGACATATCTTGGTTTTTTGCCCGAGGACTACTTGCTGTGATTGACTGCCAAAACCACAGTAGGATGGAGAAGAAGCTGGAAAATCCTACCAGCAGGCTGTGTTCTGTTCAACAATTGTGACTTAACTTTAAAAAAAAATACCCATACCCCCTTTTTTTGCACTGCAGTAATTAAATCATCTGCCCCTTTGGTAGCCTTCCGGATTACCAATGCAAGCATAAAAAGCTTAAGGTCACAAAGTTCAAAACAAGGGAAACAGAACCTCCTTGTATCCATTCTTTACCATCTCATATTTAAATCCAGTTTTGCATTTTAAATGGTAGGCTATAAACACATGCAATAGAATCTGAAGTAACAGGTTCCTATAGTGAGAATTTTGACAATATTCACAATTCTGAAAGCTGCCTTAGCTATTTAATTTTACAAATAAGTAGTTAAAGTGGCTTCTGTTCCAAAGACTAACATCAGACCCTAAGCTTGTAGCGCATTTACAATTAGGTAGTGATAATCCATTAGTTGTTTTGCTATTACACATTTTACCACAGAATTGTTCTCTAAGCTGCCTCCTCATATGTGCTCTCATGATAAATTTTTATCAGTGTTCAGCTGGACAGTTTTATCCTTATGCAGCTGCATCGTGGCTTCTTTATCTAGGTTGGCACCCCCCAAATAACCAGCATATCCCTGACTTAATTTATATTATGGCATTTCTGTCAGTACTTGTAAAGTCAGCAGTTTTGGTTCCCCAAGGAAGTTTACAAGGAAGCAGGAGCTTAGTTGCAAAATAAAAGAAAGATGGGATAAAAGTAATGCAAATTGCAGTTCAGAAATATTAGCAGCTCTGTAGTGCTGGACAAGAATAGAATAGAATAGAATAGAATAGAATAGAATAGAATAGAATAGAATAGAATAGAATAGAATAGAATAGAATAGAATTCTTTATTGGCCAAGTGTGATTGGACACACAAGGAATTTGTCTTTGGTGCATATGCTCTCAGTGTACATAAAAGAAAAGATACATTTGTCAAGAATGGTTGTCATAGGGTTCAAGTAAGCAATCAGGAAACAATCAATATGAAAATAATCGTAAGGATACAAGCAACAAGTTACAGTCATACAATGTAAGAAATACAATGCAGTGTGTGTGTTTTTGCCAGTGTTTTTTGCAAATGCTCCATTGCACACATAATATTTGTGGCAATGCTCTTTGTTCATTTTGAAGAAGATACTGTGTTTATTTATTTGTCAAGCATATATAAAATTACAGAAAAAGTATAAACATGATTGTGAATACATAAAACGTATAAACATGGTTACCTCTTAGGAATGGGGTGAGGTCAACGGTAGACAGTCTAAGGTTAAAGTTTTGGGGGTTTGGAGAAGAAACCACAGAGTCAGGTAGTGCATTCCAGGCATTGACCACTCTGTTGCTGAAGACATATTTTCTGCAATCAAGTTTGGAGCGGTTCACTTTGAGTTTGTATTTGTTGTGTGCTCGTGTATTATTGTGGTTGAAGCTGAAGTAGTCGTTGACAGGAAGGACATTGTAGCAGATAATTTTATGAGCTATGCTTAGGTCGTGCCGAAGGCGACGTAGTTCTAAGCTTTCTAAGCCCAGGATTTCAAGTCTGGTTGCATAAGGTATTCTGTTGCAAACAGAAGAGTGGAGGACTCTTCTCGTGAAATATCGCTGGACATTCTCAATTGTATTAATGTCCGATATGTAGTGCGGGTTCCAGACAGATGAGCTGTATTCAAGAATTGGTCTAGCAAATGTTTCTTCATTATTTCACTCTGCTTTAAAAAAATATATTGAGACTAAGACATTATATGAAAATGATTGGTGATTGTAAATAGAGTATAGAAGCATCATTCCATTCACTGAAATGTAAATAAAGTTTACATCTATCTATCTTTGATTGTATGTCTCATAGCATTGGCTGTTATTAATTTATTGTAATTTTGTTTGTTTTGTTTAGTGGCATCTATGTTCTGTATGAATCTTTAAATACTGCCATTATCATATTTATCATGCAGTGCTTTCACTGAATTTTTTCAAGGTGGTGTTTCATGAAAGGATGATTAGAAGCAAGGATCTATCGTAATATATTTTAATGTAGTCATCTTGTATTTTTGAAGTGTGCCACCAGGTAGCCAACCATTGAGGATTATTAATATTATTAATATTAAGATAATGAAATATTATTTGTCAATGTCCAATAGTAATCCAACTTGAATGCTGTTAAATTCTGTAAAAAGGAACAAGCAAAAACAGGCACATATGTGTGCATGCACATATGTGTGCATGCACGCACGCACATGCACACACAAATAAAATACAAACGTGAGAACCATCTTGTATTAGACTAAAGGCCAACAATGTGTTTGAAGCCAGATCGCTACAGGAGAACTTTGCAATCGCAACTGAGATTCCCAATTAGGAATTGGTTGTGAAATTTATTCTGCTTTGAATTGGCAATAATCCAGTGATCAAAAACTGTGCCCATTTGATAAGAAATTGGCCATTTTCACAGTTAAAATTCATTCTTACCACTTCAAACTATAACAGTTCTAGTGAAACATGTTTAAAAATATGATGCAGGTACCAAAAATGTGTATTTAACTTGTTAAATATGTCTTTAACGTCTTCACCCTTTAGCCAATCATAAATATGTATTTATACAAGTCTGCTTTCAGTGTTCATCCAAGTGACTGGAAAAATATCTTGGACAAATAATACCAAGTTTATAACATGCCATAAATGTTTATTTTTATTTGCTCTTGAAAACACAAGAGCTTTATAAGATAAGGAGAAAATTTTTGCTCAATTTGCAATGATTATTTTCTCTAAGGTACGTGTGAGCATAGACCTGGATCTACAGATAGATTTCTGGATGATCTGAAGTAGGCTGATCAAGACTTATAATTTCCATTGAACAATAACAGCCACAAAATTACTTTCTCCTAGCTGCTTCTGCTATATAAACTATACTCCAAAACCTACAAAAACAAAGTTTGGAAGAACCAAGAGCTATTTTTTGTATATGGAAGAATTGCAAATATTCATAAAATGTTGTGCTTAATTCTAAATATGATATAAAAGCTTCACATCAGGATTTGAAAGATGAATTTGAAGTTCTAGTGGAATTAAAAAATAGATCCCAGAAGTCTAGTATCTATCCATTATAACCTTGAAGGAAAATGCTTCCTGCCTTTATTATATTTGGGCATAATTATAAGTATAATTGCTATATTAATTATTACTATACTTGGCCATCAGGATTACAAAAGTATTCCTAATTTGGCATATATCACTGATGTTGCCTATTAAGTACGTTTGTTAATAGGTTCTTAAATTTTAAGGCATTGTAAGAGATTAGATATTTTGCTGTTTTCCTCAGACAGTGATTCGGTTGGTTCCATGTCTTAAATCACCCTTTTGCCACATTTAATTTAATTTCATTATGTCAGAGAGATAGGTAGATGGGTGGATAGATAGATGATAGATGGATGATAGCTATATAGATGATAGACCAAATTTGCAATGACATCCACATATATATCCCATGAAAGATGTTTGTTTGTTTGTTTGTTTGTTTGTTTGTTTTCCTCAGAGAGGGACAACTTTTTGTTTTATGTTGTTGTTTTTTCTTCTCTTTTGAGGCTATAGGGCAGGAGCAGGGATATGTAATCTCTCTGGAATAAGTGAAGCCAATGGTTTAGCTTATCTGAGGCAAGATTTAAGCAGTTAATTAGGTGCCTTAATTTTCAGATATTAAAATAGGTACTGGGTTCTTTTAAACTCTCCAAAAGGAATAATCAGTGATTTGTGGGTATCTAATGGCTGCTGTAAGTCTTTGAAAAGTTTAATGCACCCACCCTGCCTATTAACCTTTCCCCAAAACACTAAGTACAGAACAAGGGCTGAATTTATTGGTCCTTTTAATTTGGGTGGATGTTTGGATACTATAGGGCGTTAAGCACACTCAAGGGTGTTCTTAATGCCCTATAGTATGCATTTACTATAGTATATAATAGGGACACACATTTAGCTAGTTTGCATACTTTTTAAATTAACAGAACCTTCATAAACATTTGGAGATGTACCATGGAGAACAGTTGCCCAAAATATCAAATAACTTGAGAACTGTTTAGAAGAACCGAGGAGACCATAGCAACATTTCCCCGAGAATTCTACATATGGGTGCCAATTTCTACATTATTACTGCTTTTTCACAAAATACAATTCAAAGCAACTGTGGATATTTTTAAATATTATGAAAGTTAGAAATAAAACCCATCTCAGAGAAATCTGAGAATATTTGACAGAATGGTTCCCCACTTCACAGTCCCTGTAAGAATCAGGACTTACACATTTTAAAATGTCTCTTTATTGTCTTTATGTTCTAGGGCTAGGCCCCAACAATGGACTTGGAAATCTCATGAAGGTGGTAATGAGTTTGTTTATTCTAAGTATCAGTTCCGATTTCATTCTCTAAGAAAGAGTGTTTTGTAGGTATTGCTATAAACTAGCAGGGTAACTGTGCCGTTTGCAAACCATCACTTCCATTTTTATCCATTCTGCATACAATGATAATCTTAGTGGCTCCAAAATTGGATGATAACAAATACATTCACAAAAATATTTGGCACCAAACTGATGAAACTAGATGTTTAGAAAAGGTTGTAGCCATCCCTGGGGTCCTGGTAAGTCCTTATCAACCAGCACGAGTCAGGATATTGAAGTTTAAGTCACAATCTCATTCTGACCATGAGGAAGTTATGACAGAAGAAATAACCTCATGTATGTGAAACAAATCCTAGATCTATCTGAGGTTTTCTTCAACGCTTATCAGCTTCATCCACCTTCAGCTCTTACAAACTGGACTATAAAGAATACTAATAATAAGTAAGACATAAATGTTGTTCATTCTTACTTAAGTAATTGTGCACCAGTGAATTAATCAAAAGATTTAAAAAAAAAAACTCCAGTATAGACCAGACCGCAGCTTTCACTATTCAAACAAGCAGAACATAGGAAAGTGGATCTTTGGAAAATTTAGTCATTCTAGAGTGCTGCATCATATTTATTAAAAAAGTATAAGTTTTTAACAAGACTATCTATGTTACCCAAAATTAATGTAAAGAAGTGGTTGCACAAAAGAATATGGAACTTATCAGAATATACCCTTAATACGTCTGATTTCAAGCTAAACTATAAATTATATTTATATGAAATTTATATATATGTAGTGCATCTGATAATATACATATGTACAGAGTTTCATAATAAACCATTCTAAATTATTTTCTTTACATTACCTTTAAATTATACCTGGAAACTGGCACCCAAACACTCTTCATAAATTACTTTTTGTTCTTTATACATGTACTTGTATAAAGACCAGACTTTAGTTTTTGTCTTCAAAAATAATAAGTAAATTTACATTAATGACATATACTGTATATATAGCATGCCAGAAACTACTCTTAAATCTTGTTTTATTTTGTCTTATTTTATTTCATATGTTACTTTATAAGAGTGCAACACCCGGAAATAAGACCCATTAAAGTCAGCAGAGTTTCTTTCTATGTATACATGCCTAGAATTACACCATTAATGACATTTATATTACAAGAACTAATTATAATTGGATTAGACCTTAAACTAGTTTCCAAGAAATAAATATACTGGAGTGTTAAACTGAAATATACAAACAGGATACAACACATTATACCAGTAATAGGTTTTTAGGTGTCAAACAGGAACAGGTTTTTGCCTGTCTTTCAGTATGACTGTTGCTAAGCTAGGTTTTAGATAAAATCAATTCCAGCATTTTGGGTTCAGTGGGCAGATACAGAAATTTATTTGGGGGGGGGGACAGCTGCTATAGTGAGTGCTTTCAGAAGCTGACTGTTTCAAAGTAGTGATTAAGATAAAACAAAAGTAACTGTCCTAAGCATTAAAAGCACAGTGACACTTGCCTGAAGCCAAGATATCACAGACTCAGAAAGTTTCCAAAATACACAGTCTGAGCACCAAATGCCAGATCACTTATTTGTCACCAAAAGGGTTAGGAAACATTATTTTCCCAATCACTGACACTCAGATAAATACAGAAAGATAATTATGCAGTTGTTTCATTCCGTATTGCTTTTTATTCTTAAAACAGCCGGTAATATACAAATTAATAATAAAATATTATGATTAAGAAAGCAAGAATTTTAAAAAAGTATTCATTCCACAAATATACATTAAGATCAAACAGGCTACTGATCCTAAATAATATAACACATGTTTTCAAAATACATTGCTGAAAGCAAAGAAATAGCCTTGATGGCTTGATGTTCAGACTGCTAGGTGTGTTATTAGAGAAGTACAAACAGTACCTTTCACAACTTCTAATGTATCAACTTCTTATCTGTTAATAAAAACTGTGATATTTTACTAGCTAACAAAAGTTAAAATTTCCACCAAAAAATAATGTAATTTTGCATTCTCAAACATGTACAGGTTTATATATCTAGTCAATATATCTGAGCAACTTTTGATGGAATATTGAAAAGAAATTCAACCAGATATGGTCAAAAGGTCAAGTTATAATAAAAATCAAATGCAAAATATTAAAATGTTCCATTCTGCCAAAGCTTTATGTCATATAGGTGTTTTGTTAAAATGAAAGGCAAAACATATGCACAAAATATGGAAACAGAAATATCTGCTTCCCATCTGAAGTGGTAGAACAGAGTGTTTGACTCTCTAAGATGATTTTTTTAAAAGTAACTTTCCTGTTTGTGTGGAAACATGTATTCCTTTCTAAAATATTGGTTCAAAATATAAGAGCAACAGTTAAGTTATTTGAATTGGCTAAGAACTTAATACAGTGGTTTTCTTGGAAAGAAAAACTCAAGTGATTTTCAAAATTTTATCTGAGATAAATTTACTTCAGAGCCAGTTGTCCCCAAAGTGTGAACTGTCTGGCAAAAATGTAGATAAGAATTAAAAATAAGTTTCATTAAAATGGTTGCTATTTGTATAGCATAGTGCTAAAAAATTAAAAATAGACAGACAGAATTGCTGCCCTGGTTTGTGAAGCAAGCTGTCTCAAATATTACACATCCCCACCTGAACATTGCCAAAACCTCTTTCTCTTAAAGATATTCCACAAGGAAATAGAAAGATTAGAAAACTACTTTCTACTTGTTTGTATGAAACGTCCATGGTCAACATTGTCCTCACAATGCCATTTCCTGTACCTGGACATCACAAGGAAGAATTTTTTGATTGCACTCAGGTTGGAGTGGCAACATTTTATGTGGTTGTAATATTAGTTACAGGAATAAAGTGGATATTTGCCACTCTGGACATAAATTCAGAAGGCCTTGGAAAGCAAAATTTATGTTACATTTCTACTCTTAGAAATATGTTATATGTTACCCAGATGTCCCTTCTATTCTACCTGAATCAATGTTCATCTTTCTATCATTATATTTTAGCACAGGATATGATATAACTGGCAGCCAATCTGGAATCAATTTCCTTATCTTTTTTAAGCTATTGAGAAGATTCAGAAGTTGCAAAGTCCTAAACTATAAAGGAAATCTTGGAACTAACAACAAAGAAATGTCAAGAAGAAAGGATTTTTCTTCAGAATTTGATCTCCAGATCCTGTATGTTCCATATTGAAAGCCATTTTAGTAGAAGCATTTCTTGTTTATTAACAAAACTGGATACACTGGATACAATGATTGTTAATTAGAATAGTAATTTTCAAGATACACAAAAAAAGGGTAGTTTTATGAATTTTATAAAATTGCTCAGACGGGGCTGACAGCCAAAGAACACAAAGAAGACAAATGATTTCTAATCTCTTCTTTAAAATCTCCAGTGATGGTGCACCTATAACTTCTGGAGGCAAACCATTCCACTGATTGATTGTTCTAACTGTCAGGAGATTTATCCTTAGTTCTAGGGTAATTTTCATCTATTGTTTCTTGTATATTGTTTCCATCTATTGATTAATTTCCATCTATTGTTTCTTGTTCTGCCTTCAGGTGCTTTGGAAAATAGGTTGACCTTTTCTTCTTTGTGGCAGCCCCTTAGATATTGGAACACTGCTATCACTTCACCCCTAAGTTCTTCTTTTCATTAGACTAGACATACCCGATTCCTGTAACTGTTCTTCATATGTAAGTGGTCAAAATAGGGAGTGCCCTATCAAATCCCGTACCTGTTAACAGCGGTGTTCCCCAAGGCACCATACTAGGACCAACACTCTTTATACTTTATATAAATGACCTTTGCGATCACATTGCAAGCGACTGCGTTCTCTTCACCGATGATGTAAAACTCTTAAACACCACTGACAACACTACTATCCTCCAAAAAGACCTAGACTTTGTGTCAGAATGGTCAAACATCTGGCAACTCCAAATCTCAACCAATAAATGCTCTGTCCTACAGATTGGCAAAAAAAATCAGAACACCAAATACAAGCTGAACAGACAAGACCTTGCAGACGATCCTCACCCTGTCAAAGACCTTGGAATACTCATATCAAATGACCTAAGTGCCAAAGCCCACTGCAACAACATCGCCAAAAAGGCTTCAAGAACTGTTAACCTAATCTTACGTAGCTTCTTCTCCGGTAATATCACACTACTAACCAGAGCATACAAAACATTCGCCAGACCAATCCTTGAATACAGCTCATCTGTCTGGAACCCACACTGCATATCAGACATAAATACATTAGAAAGTGTCCAGAGATACTTTACAAGAAGAGTCCTCCACTCCTCTACTCGCAACAGAATACCTTACGCAACCAGACTTGAAATCCTGGGCTTAGAAAGCTTAGAACTACGTTGCCTTCGGCACGACCTAAGCATAGCTCATAAAATTATCTGCTACAATGTCCTTCCTGTCAACGACTACTTCAGCTTCAACTACAATAATACACGAGCACACAACAAATACAACTCAAAGTGAACCGCTCCAAACTTGACTGTAGAAAATACAACTTTAGCAACAGAGTGATAAATGCCTGGAACTCACTACCTGACTCTGTGGTTTCATCACCAAACCTCCAAAACTTTACCCCTACACTGTCCACTGTTGACCTCACCCGATTCCTAAGAGGTCAGTAAGGGGCGTGCATAAGTGCACCAGCGTGCCTACCGTCCCTGTCCTAATGTTCCCTCTTATCAGTACCCATCTTATGTATATAAACAATGTTATATCTATGTATATTACCAACACGTACTTGACAAAAATAAATAAATAAAAAATAAAATAAAATAAAAATAAATGTCTTACCCTCCAATCCTCTAATCATCTTTGTTGCTCTTCTCTGCACTCTTTCTAGAATCTCAGCATCTTTTTTTATATCATGGCAACCAAAACTGGATGAAATATTCAAAGTGTGTATAAATCAGGTACAATGTAAATTAGTATAGATCAGGTACAATGCCTCCAGGCTAGATCCACATGCACCCATTTGTATATCTGCTTTTTACATTACTTTATTTATTTATTTATTTATTTATTTATTAAAATTTCTATGCCGCCCAACTCCTGGGGGACTCTGGGCGGCTCACAGCAGATATAGAAATACATAAAAATAAAACAATTTTTAAAAGGAGCCATATTAAAATACTATCCATTTAAAAAACTTTCATTCATACCCTGCCTGCCGGAAGAGCCAAGTTTTTATTGCTTTACGGAAGGCCAGCAGGGTGGGGATAATCCTGATCTCTGGAGGGAGTTGGTTCCAAAGGGAGGGGGCTCCCACAGAGAAGGCTCTCCCCCTCGGCCCTGCCAACCGGCATTGCTTGGTCGATGGGACCTGGAGGAGACCCACTCTGTGGGACCTAACCGGTCGTAGGGAGGTATGCGGCAGGATGCGGTCCCGAAAGTAACCTGACCCTGAGCCATGTAGGGCTTTAAAGGTAACGACCAACACCTTGAATTGGATCCGGAGACTAATGGGCAACCAATGCAGCTGGCGGAAAATAGGTGTTACGTGGGTGCATCTGGGTACACCCACCACAGCTCGCGCAGCTGCATTTTGCACCAATTGCAGTCGCCGGACACTCTTCAAGGGTAGCCCCATGTAGAGCGCATTGCAGTAATCCAGCCGTGAGGTGATAAGGGCATGAGTGACTGTGAGAAGTGCCTCCTTCTCCAAGTAGGGTCGCAATTGGTGCACAAGACGTACTTGTGCAAAGGTCCCCCTAGCCACAGCTGAAAGATGTTGCTCTAATTTTAGCTGTGGATCTAGAAGGACACCCAAATTGCGAACCTGTTCTGAGGGAGCTAATTTTTCCCCCCCAAGAACCAAGGAGGGACAGTTGGTCAAGTCCTTAGGAGGCAATATCCACAGCCACTCAGTCTTGTCAGGGTTAAGTTTTAGCCGGTTCTTCCCCATCCAGACCCTAACATCGTCCAGGCAGCGGCCCATTATGTCTACGGCTTCCCCGAATTGAGACGGGGTGGAGATGTACAACTGGGTATCATCAGCATATTGCTGATACCTCACCCCGTGTCGTCGGATGATCTCACCCAGTGGCTTCATGTAGATGTTAAACAGGATGGGCGAGAGGACCGAGCCCTGCGGCACCCCACATAGTAGGGGCCTAGGGCTCGACCTCTGCCCTCCTGTCAGCACCGACTGCGTCCTGTCAGAGAGGAAGGAGGAGAACCACTGCAAAACAGTGCTGCCCACCCCCACCTCTCCGAGACGACGCAGAAGGATACCATGGTCAATGGTATCGAAGGCCGCTGAGAGGTCAAGTAGCACCAGGATGGAGGAATAACCCCCATCCCGGGCTCGCCAGAGATCATCCATCAGGGTGACCAAAGCCGTTTCCGTACTGTAGCCGCGCCTGAAGCCCGATTGAAAGGGATCCAGAAAATCAGTGTCATCCAACAGTCGTAGGAGCTGGAGCGCCACCACTTTCTCAACAACCTTCCCCGCGAAGGGAAGGTTGGAGACTGGACGGAAGTTCTTTAAATCCGCCGGGTCCAGGGAAGGCTTCTTGAGGAGGGGTCTCACCACCGCAGCTTTTAAGGGCTGCGGGATGGACCCCTCTCTCAGAGAAGCGTTGACCAACGCCTGGAGCCAGCCGCGTGAAACCTCCCTGGTGGCCGAAACCAGCCAGGAAGGACACGGGTCCAATAAACAAGTGGCTGAGCTCATCGCTCCTATGGCCTTGTCTACATCCTCAGGAGTCACCGGTTCAAACCTATCCCATATAACCGGACTAAGACCTGCCCCATATTTAATAAAATATGTTTTAAATAAGAACTGTCTCTATTATTATTGCTGTTTCTGTAGTTGTGAGCTGTTCATATTTGACCTATATAAGTCTTATACATATCCGTATTGAGTGGCATAAAATATGAATAGATCTTATGGTGCCAAAACTTTATCAAGTATATGATATTTGATAAGGGACTTTTATTACCGGCATTTAATCAGGCTTATATTACAGTTATTCTGAAAGCAGGTAAAGATCACAGTTAGTGGGCTAATCATCATCCAATCTTGTTGATTACTTCCAAGAAGGAATGTATAAGTGTGTCAGATACCTCTTGTAAGTACAGTTTTTATCACAGCAACATATACATTTTTGCTGGATATTTTGGGGGAAAGCATTGTAGCAATTGCCTGGTTAAAAGACAGCTATTACATATAAATAGCTGAACATCTAAGAAGAACAGCTATGTCAAAGAGTCTTTCTAACATATTCATAACATTGATTTCTTTTTTGTTGCTTTCCTTCTTTTTGAAATGTATATTAAGTCCTTCCTTTTAGGATTAAACTTTTGTTGCTGTCTGACACATATTGCCTACAGAAGACATCTACTGATTTTAGTAAGCATAATCCAAAACATGGTCCATGAATTACCACCATGAAACTATGTAGTTTTCTCATAGATGCATATCACTAAGGAAGAAAATAAAATATCAGTAGCTGTCAGAAATTTTCAGATATACGTAATGTGTGTGTGTGTGTGTGTGTGTGTGTGTGTGTGTGTGTGTGTGTGTGTGTGTGTGTGTATGATGTATATATGTATGTGTGTGTATGGAGAGAGAGAGGGGGGGAGGGAGGGAGGGAGGGAGGGGGAGGGAGAGAGAGAGAGAGAGAGAGAGAGAGAGAGAGAGAGAGAGAGAGAGAGAGAGAGAGAGAGAGAGAGAGAGAGAGAGAGAGAGAGAGAGAGAGAGAGAGAGAATGAGAGAGAGAGAGAGATAAGGTGATGAACATATTTTTATGGAAGATCCTGGTACATCATTAAAGATTTCTCATAATGAATTAAATCTTGTTAGAAGCAAAATCAGTGAATTTTTAAATCATTGTTAGCTCATGTTTTCCCTGTAAACTTCATTATTTTTAAAATATTTTATTGCTGTACTGTATTATCCTATTATGACTAGTCTCTTAAGACAACATATTAACCTTAAATTAATAAACATTGACCTCTAGACATATAGACATTTTCTACAACTACCAATATTATCATTGCATTATTTTTATTGGTTGCCCCTGGTCAGAAGAGTATCATATACCAAGACACTAATATTTTACAGAACACTAATCTTTTATACAACTGTCCAGAGTCACATATAAATTTTACAAATTATGATGTATTTACAGACAGCCAGATGTTTGGACTGGTTTTGGCATTTTTATTCATCTATCGAGTCCTTCTCAAGAATCTGGGATAGGCAGTTTGTGTTTGATGGTACTATTGTTGTTGTTGGTATTTTCATTGCTAATTTTAGTGATTGTAAGATTAATTCTCTGTTCTGGCATTACATTATTTAATTCCCAAATAAATTGAAAAAAAATGATGGACTGTATGCTAATAATAAAGTATCTTTCTCAAAGTTTGAGGGGAGCTCCTTAACACATAAGTTCAATTCTGAATATTATTTTTACTTCCAAATTAACAATGATTAATTAAAGACTAGTGATGGGTGAACTGTCATCACCTTGCCACAATTTTCACACAACTGTGTTTTTCAATCAAGATTTTGAGTAGTTACAAGGAATTATTCAAAAAGCTCATTATTCAAAAGATTAGATGATGCTTTTATCCTCAGTTTCACTTAATCTTTATATTTTCTCCTGTATTCCCATTTACTTATTCTCAAACATGCCTGGTCTCGCAGCAGGAAAAGCTACAAAAACAGCAGCAAACCCCATCACTGTCCCTCCTCCCACCAGATGCCCACTCCACCAACATTTTTTACTGCGAATAAAACTTCCCCAATTGGAGAAATGCTCATGTACAGACTTGTTAGACACATTTCTGTAAACAGGCAACTGACTAAATTTAGAAAATGTCACCAAGTAAATAATATAAAAAGGGTTAACCATTCCAATGTCATTCAGCACTATAGCTGAAGTATCAAGGCTGTCTGAATTAAAACCTAATCATAGGCCTTCTTCATCCCATTTAGTTTATCCCTTAATTGGGAATATTGGGAATACCGTAACTAATGTGCTTTGTGAATGCAATTCTTTTAGTATATGGTACTAATTAGAATATGAAAAATCGGAGGGTTTTTTTTTTAAAGAGCATCTTCCCCACTAATATCTGGCAGTACCATCAATGGGATTGTTAAAAATGCATATATTTGAGGGTGCTTTGAGGTTTTTGGTGAAGGTTTGGATGGATAAGTAGATAGGTAGGTATATAGATAGAAAAATGAGAGATGAGAGATAGAAAGAGAGAAGAGTGAGAGAGATATTTAATTTAATTTAATTTAATTTAATTTAATTTAATTTATTGTATTCCTATGCTGCCCAACTCCCGAAGGACTCTGGGCGGCTTACAACAGGATATAGAAAATACATTTAAAAACATCATAAAAAATTAAAGAACAGTTAAAAATCACATATATACTTATTATTCAAGGCCGGACCTCGCAAATTGTGAGATCAACAGCCCCAAGCCTGCTGGAAAAGCCAGGTCTTCAATGCTTTCCGGAAGGCCAATAGAGTGGGGGCAGTCCGGATCTCAGGGGTTAGTTGGTTCCAGAGAGCCGGGGCAGCCACAGAAAAGGCCCGCCAGCCGACACTGCTTAGCTGACGGGACCTGGAGGAGACCAACTCTGTGGGATCTTACTGGTCGCTGGGAACTATGGGAACTATGAGGTAGAAGGCGGTCTCGAAGATAACCTGGCCCTGAGCCATGTAGCGCTTTAAAGGTAATAACCAACACCCTGAATTGAGCCCGGAGACCAATAGGAAGCCAGTGCAGCTCACAGAGGATTGGTGTAATGTGGGTGCAACCACTCGCGCGGCTGCATTCTGGACCAATTGTAGTCTCCGAACACTCCGAACAGATAATAGATGATAGACAGACAGACGGAGACACTTGTATGCAGCTTTTGCTCAATTTTAGGGCATTGTTCTCTTAAATAATAAAAAATATAACAATAAGCTTTTACTTTACTGTATACTTGATTGTATCATAGTTAACACTGGGAAACTAGATAAAATGATGAATAGTTATTTTGTCCTAAACTGTGTTAGAAATCTCAAATACCTACTTCTCAAGTGTCAAATATCACCCGTGTCCTCATCATTTTTAACTTTTCCAGCTCTTCAAAGCATCAGATGGCAATTCCCTTGGGTTTTCAGTAATTTAAATTACTAAACCTTTTATCTCAATGATCTAGCCATAAAATATCTATGACTAACTACATTTTCTAGAAAGTAATTAGTTAATTGAAACGTCTACTTTCAAACTGTCTATTTGTAGTGTGCAGGAATCTAAAAGGATTAATATAGGTGATGCATGGAAATTGAAATGTGCTTATTAACACTGTCGTATAAAGACACAAAGTGTTGCTAGTATGAAATAACAGTGTATTGGAGGTTTATGACTATACATTCTATTGCTGTCAAATTACCCCGTACAAA